>NW_012192830.1:2353112-2368198 GCF_000504015.1 Erythranthe guttata
TCCTGTTTAATGTCAAATTTCGAAATTCGGACTCGAACATGGTCAAAATTGGATTCGAAAAGCGATCATGAAAATACCCGCTACAGTTCGAGGACACGAATGCGCATCAAGAACGTGCACAAAAACACTCGCTACAAAAGATACGCACATAAGTAAAAGTACAAATTCATGCACAAAAGTACTCACGCAAAAGTGTATTCGCAAAAAGGTTCATGAAAACACAAACTACACTTCTAGGACATTAATACAAATCAACAAACATGCACAAACACACTCGCACAAATGGACATGCACAAACGTACATGTAAAAAAACATGTGCAAAAGTGCATTCGAAAAAACGTTCTTAAAAACACGAAATACAACACTAGGACTTTAATACGCATAACCTAACAACAGCAAGAACACTAGATACAAAAGATACAGTGGAGTGTAGAAATAACACTCAACGTTTTCGTTTACGTGGACTTTTTTATGGATTAATTTATATTTCCGTTTTATTTGGTGGATTTAGTATTCTATAGGTACAAATTGATAATGAGGTGTCCATGAAGCCAAAATGATCAAAGTTTAAGAAAAGAGTTGCAATTAGGAAAATAAAATCAAATTAGAAGAGAGGATCCCTCAACATCTTTGGTAGTGTCCACGAAGTCGAGCATAACTTTCTCATCCGGACTCCAAATCAACTAGTTCTGGCGGCATTAGAAAGCTATTTCAGCTGGCTACAATTCCTGTCTAATGTCAAATTTCCAAATTCGGACTCAAACATTGTCAAAATTCGATTCCAAAAGCGATCATGAAAATATCAGCTACAGTTCGAGGACACGAATGCGCATCAAGAAACGTGCAAAAAAACACTCGCTACAAAAGATACGCACATAAGTAAAAGTACAAAATCATGCGCAAAAGTTCTCACGCAAAAGTGCCTTCGCAAAAAGGTTCATGAAAACACAAACTACAATCCTTAGGACATTAATACAAATCAACAAACATGCACAAACGCACTCGCTCAAATGGACATGCACAAACGTACATGTAAAAAAACATGCGCAATAGTGCATTCGCAACAACGTTCTTCAAAACACGAAATACAACAATAGGACTTTTATACGCATAACCAAACAACAGCAAGAACACTAAATACAAAAGATACAGTGGAGTGTAGAAATAATAGTCAACGTTTACGTTTACGTGGATTTTTTTAAGGATTAATTTATATTTCCGTTTTATTTGGTGGATTTAGTATTTTATAGGTACAAATTGATAATGAGGTGTCCATGAAGCAAAAATGATCAAAGAGTAAGAAAAGAATTGCAATTAGGAAAATAAAATAAAATTAGAAGAGAGGATCCCTCAACATCTTCGGTAGTGTCCACGAAGTCGAGCATAACTTTCTCATCCGGACTCCAAATCAACTGGTTTAGGCGGAATTAGAAAGCTATTTCAGCTGGCTACAATTCCTGTCTAATGTCAAATTTCTAAATTTGGACTCGAACATGGTCAAAATTGGATTCCAAAAGCGATCATGAAAATACCCGCTACAGTTCGAGGACACGAATGCGCATCAAGAACGTGCACAAAAACACTCGCTACAAAAGATACGCACATAAGTAAAAGTACAAAATCATGCACAAAAGTACTCACGCAAAAGTGTATTCGCAAAAAGGTTCATGAAAACACAAACTACACTTCTAGGACATTAATACAAATCAACAAACATGCACAAACACACTCGCACAAATGGACATGCACAAACGTACATGTAAAAAAACATGTGCAAAAGTGCATTCGAAAAAACGTTCTTAAAAACACGAAATACAACACTAGGACTTTAATACGCATAACCAAACAACAGCAAGAACACTAGATACAAAAGATACAGTGGAGTGTAGAAATAACACTCAACGTTTTCGTTTACGTGGACTTTTTTATGGATTAATTTATATTTCCGTTTTATTTGGTGGATTTAGTATTCTATAGGTACAAATTGATAATGAGGTGTCCATGAAGCCAAAATGATCAAAGTGTAAGAAAAGAGTTGCAATTAGGAAAATAAAATCAAATTAGAAGAGAGGATCCCTCAACATCTTTGGTAGTGTCCACGAAGTCGAGCATAACTTTCTCATCCGGACTCCAAATCAACTAGTTCTGGCGGCATTAGAAAGCTATTTCAGCTGGCTACAATTCCTGTCTAATGTCAAATTTCCAAATTCGGACTCAAACATTGTCAAAATTCGATTCCAAAAGCGATCATGAAAATATCAGCTACAGTTCGAGGACACGAATGCGCATCAAGAAACGTGCAAAAAAACACTCGCTACAAAAGATACGCACATAAGTAAAAGTACAAAATCATGCGCAAAAGTACTCACGCAAAAGTGCCTTCGCAAAAAGGTTCATGAAAACACAAACTACAATCCTTAGGACATTAATACAAATCAACAAACATGCACAAACGCACTCGCTCAAATGGACATGCACAAACGTACATGTAAAAAAACATGCGCAATAGTGCATTCGCAACAACGTTCTTCAAAACACGAAATACAACAATAGGACTTTTATACGCATAACCAAACAACAGCAAGAACACTAGATACAAAAGATACAGTGGAGTGTAGAAATAATAGTCAACGTTTACGTTTACGTGGATTTTTTTAAGGATTAATTTATATTTCCGTTTTATTTGGTGGGTTTAGTATTCTATAGGTACAAATTGATAATGAGGTGTCCATGAAGCAAAAATGATCAAAGAGTAAGAAAAGAATTGCAATTAGGAAAATAAAATAAAATTAGAAGAGAGGATCCCTCAACATCTTCGGTAGTGTCCACGAAGTCGAGCATAACTTTCTCATCCGGACTCCAAATCAACTGGGTTCGGCGGAATTAGAAAGCTATTTCAGCTGGCTACAATTCCTGTCTAATGTCAAATTTCTAAATTTGGACTCGAACATGGTCACAATTGGATTCCAAAAGCGATCATGAAAATACCCGCTACAGTTCGAGGACACGAATGCGCATCAAGAACGTGCACAAAAACACTCGCTACAAAAGATACGCACATAAGTAAAAGTACAAAATCATGCACAAAAGTACTCACGCAAAAGTGTATTCGCAAAAAGGTTCATGAAAACACAAACTACACTTCTAGGACATTAATACAAATCAACAAACATGCACAAACACACTCGCACAAATGGACATGCACAAACGTACATGTAAAAAAACATGTACAAAAGTGCATTCGAAAAAACGTTCTTAAAAACACGAAATACAACACTAGGACTTTAATACGCATAACCAAACAACAGCAAGAACACTAGATACAAAAGATACAGTGGAGTGTAGAAATAACACTAAACGTTTTCGTCTACGTGGACTTTTTTATGGATTAATTTATATTTCCGTTTTCATTGGTGGATTTAGTATTCTATAGGTACAAATTGATAATGAGGTGTCCATGAAGCCAAAATGATCAAAGTGTAAGAAAAGAGTTGCAATTAGGAAAATAAATTCAAATTAGAAGAGATGATCCCTCAACATCTTTGGTAGTGTCCACGAAGTCGAGCATAACTTTCTCATCCGGACTCCAAATCAACTGGTTTTGGCATCCTGTCATGCCTTAGTGTATGTGTTGCAAAAATACCTTTAGATTAACAGAAAAATAAATATAAACACAAGTAAGCACATAATTACCGGACCGACCGAGTCTTCACGCTTCGAGGGTTTCGAATTCCGGTTCGGTGCTCGTATAGAGTTTCTACAAATTTGCTACAAAAGATACGCTGTGACACCCCCTAGTATACGTATAGCAAACCGAGAGGGTTTGCCAGGCACGGAAGCTTTGAAGGTATTATTTAAGTATTTGGGTATGTGGGTAAGGGGTTTAGAAAACCGATTTCATACTATTACTATTTGCTTTGAGGTTCGGGATTTAAGGATGGAGACGGCTTCGGAAAAATGTTTCGGGGAAGTGATTTAGTGGGATGGTGGAGTATACGCCTAATTACCCAATAATTTCGTAATATAGACTTCTATGTGGTGTCACCTTGGTAAAACATAGGAAAAAGAGTTAAAGTCCATAATTAAAACTACATATTAATAAATGGACCATAGTTTAACAAAAAGGGGCCCATCTTCGGAGGAATATGCCTCCTCTTCATTTTATCGGATCTGATGAGAAATCAACTTCTTTACTTAGAACACGAGAAGATTATTCTGAGCCCGTTTTGGTGGAATCAAACCACACAACTGTAGTATCTATGGTTGGAATACCGGCCCCCCGTATCCTTTCTCATCTTTTCTAAGTATAGTGAGTAGTACTAGTACCTGCAAACGGAGAATATCTATATGAGCTAACAAAGCTCAGCAAGGTTATCGAAAGATAACAAGAATTTAAAAATATAGTCGTACTACATATACTATATAATAATAGCACAAGCGCAACAACAATTAACACAATTTACATTCTAGTACATATAGTTCATTTACTATAGAAACATAAGAAATCTTCATTTTATCGGATCTGATGAGAAATCAACTTCTTTACTTAGAACACGAGAAGATTATTCTGAGCCCGTTTTGGTGGAATCAAACCACACAACTGTAGTATCTATGGTTGGAATACCGGCCCCCCGTATCCTTTCTCATCTTTTCTAAGTATTTCATTAATTCCCCAATTTATTTCATTTAATTACAAAATGGCACGGCCGAAGTATTAAGAATTTCGGTTGAGTACATAAAGTTATCAATATTCCACAATAGCCCATAAGAAATATAAAAGTCACAAAACATCACAAATATCAATCAAGTGACAATTAAACACATATTTCACAAAAGACTAACCATGATCAAATTATGTATTCACACATATTCATCCAAGAATATAACACACACTTATTAAGGATCAACCTATCTTCTATCTTTCCTTATGCTACCTAATTTCAATTAAATTCCAAGATCAAGGAACCATATTAGTTTTGGAGGTTTCGGGTTTTCAGCACAACACCCCTGAACTTCTGAAAATTACAGTTCTGCCCCCAAAGTTCAAGACTCACACATGCAATATACCCTAAAGTTCAAAAATTCATACTTTCATGAAAATCGACCCTTAACTTAACTTAAATTCAGATTAATGCAGAAGACTCAGTTATAATTGATTTGATGCAAATTTCCGGAAATTACATAATTCACCCTAGTTTCTCTAGATTTAGACATGCAAGACCTCTATAACGCACAATTTCCCTTTTCTAGTAAAACCCCTTTAAAACTGAATTTTACACTTTACTAAATGCTGGAAAACAGACCTGGAATACAAATTGAAACCAATTTCTCGAAAATTACAGATTTACCCCAAAACTCTTTCAATTTACACATGCAACAACAATATGATTTCAAAATCCACCTTTTCATGAAAGATCCCCAAAAATTCGAAATCTTTAATCAAAATATGCAGAAACGGAAATTTAGATTTTAATGTATGCAATAACTTTGAAAATTCCATTTTCCACCACAAAACTTTTAGATCCATACATGCAAGGCCACTAGAAGTTCCAAAAATTACTCTTTTCTTAAAAATTTCCCTAAATCTGAAATTTCAGTTCAATAAATGCTAAAAATCATTTTTTTGAAACTTATATGAATCTGACTTCTCACAAATTGCAGATCTGACCCGAAAATATGCCGATTTACACATGCAACCCCAAAACTTTTCCAAATTCAATTTTTTCACAATTTTTCGAAAGAACCGAAACATCTATGAAGGAAATCGACTCAATCTACCATTTAAGACCTCTGATCATACATGCAATAACATAAATCCTACGGATTAACAACAAGAAACAATTTAAATGCAAGAACAACACAAATAAGAATTAGGGGTGTCTTTTAATTAATTTCGAAGTTTTTCCTTTTTATTACTTGATACCTCCATTTGCAGCAAGGATTTCGATTCCTTACCTTAAAAAAACAGAAAGGAAAAAGGCTAGATGAAAAGGGAAAGGTTCTTGGGAGCCTTCAAGGAAAAACCGAAAGTTAGAAAGGGAAAAACGAAGAAGAAGAAGAAGAAGTGGGAGAACTTGAAAATGGCGGAGTCTTACCTTCTTCAAGCTTGCAGATTTAACCAAGCTACCTTAATGTGGAAAGATACCGTGTAGATTTCTAGGTGAGAAGTGTTTTCATTTGTGAAGGGGCACCATGTATTTATAGTATTTTTTGAGTATTCAAGTGCAAGGGTGAGATAGGGAATTCTCATGGTTGGTTTGATAAATATCTTGCTGAGTTTGAAGAGGGGTTCAAGCTTGGTGGTGCCGGTGGGAATGGTGGTTTCGGAGGTGAAGAAAGAAAGGCAAAAATGGAGAGAGAGAGAGGGGTATGTTGCAGCCGAAATGGTGAGGGAGAGAGAGACTCTTGGACTTCTTATGGAGCATGCTAGAGATGGAGTGTAGGAATGGTTTAGTAGGGGTTAGGCTAGGCTTTAGGATAATCATTTACTTAATTTCAAATTATTTAATAATCCACCCCTAATTACACACACACACATACACGGCATACACATACATATATATATATTATATACTATGATAATTCCTAATATGCATGCATAATTACCGAAACACATAGGCACATAAGGTCACGTAATAAATTTGATATCTAATAATTCGGATATCAATAATTCACGTATAGCCCTAATTTTTGGTAAAATCTAGCATTTACGTGACTAGAGGTTTTTCGGTTTAGAAATTATCGTGTTTTGAACACGTGGGGTGTTACAATCTTCCCCCCTTAAGAAATTTTGTCCCCAAAATTTGTTACCTGTCCCGAATAATTCGGGATAGAGACTTCTCATTTCTGATTCGCGTTCCCATGTGGCTTCTTCGGGTGTACAAACATGCACAAGCATACTCGCTCAAATGGACATGCACAAACGTACATGTAAAAAAATATGCGCAATAGTGCATTCGCAACAACGTTCTTAAAAACACGAAATACAACAATAGGACTGTAATACGCATAACCAAACAACAACAAGAACACTAGATAAAAAGATACAGTGGAGTGTAGAAATAACAGTCAACGTTTACGTGGATTTTTTTATGGATTAATTTATATTTCCGTTTTAATTGATGGATTTAGTATTTTATAGGTACAAATTGATAATGAGGTGTTCATGAAGCCAAAATGATCAAAGTGTAAGAAAAGAGTTGCAATTAGGAAAATCAAATCAAATTAGAAGAGAGGATCCCTCAACATCTTTGGCAGTGTCCACGAAGTCGAGCATAACTTTCTCATCCGGACTCCAAATCAACTAGGTCCAACGGCATTAGATAGCTATTTCATCTGGCTACAATTCCTGTCTAATGTCAAATTTCCAAATTCGGACTCGAACATGGTCAAAATTGGATTCCAAAAGCGATCATGAAAATACCAGCTACAGTTCGAGGACACGAATGCGCATCAAGAAACGTGCAAAAAGACACTCGCTACAAAAGATACGCACATAAGTAAAAGTACAAAATCATGCACAAAAGTACTCACGCAAAAGTGCATTCGCAAAAAGGTTCATGAAAACACAAACTACAATCCTTAGGACATTAATACAAATCAACAAACATGCACAAACACACTCGCTCAAATGGACATGCACAAACGTACATGTAAAAAAACATGCGCAATAGTGCATTCGCAACAACGTTCTTAAAAACACGAAATACAACAATAGGACTTTAATACGCATAACCAAACAACAGCAAGAACACTAGATACAAAAGATACAGTGGAGTGTAGAAATAACAGTCAACGTTTACGTTTACGTGGATTTTTTTATGGATTAATTTATATTTCCGTTTTAATTGGTGGATTTAGTATTCTATAGGTACAAATTGATAATGAGGTGTCCATGAAGCAAAAATGATCAAAGAGTAAGAAAAGAGTTGCAATTAGGAAAATAAAATCAAATTAGAAGAGAGGATCCCTCAACATCTTCGGTAGTGTCCACGAAGTCGAGCATAACTTTCTCATCCGGACTCCAAATCAACTGGTTTTCGCGGCATTAAAAAGCTATTTCAGCTGGCTACAATTCCTGTCTAATGTCAAATTTCCAAATTCGGACTCGAACATGGTCAAAATTGGATTCCTAAAGCGATCGTCAAAATACCCGCTACAGTTCGAGGACACGAATGCGCATCAAGAAACGTGCACAAAAACACTCGCTACAAAAGATACGCACATAAGTAAAAGTATAAAATCATGCACAAAAGTACTCACGCAAAAGTGCATTCGCAAAAAGGTTCATGAAAACACAAACTACAATCCTTAGGACATTAATACTAATCAACAAACATGCACAAACACACTCGCTCAAATGGACATGCACAAACGTACATGTAAAAAAACATGCGCAATAGTGCATTCGCAACAACGTTCTTAAAAACACAAAATACAACAATAAGACTTTAATACGCATAACTAAACTGTTGGGTTTCGGGCACGCATACGCAGCGGAAAACAAAAATTTTGTGCGAATTAAACGACTTTAAAACACACAAGTACATGCCCGATGAATTAAAACAATTAATTGCGTACCTTTGCGCTTCCAGCGAAATTTAAAAACAATATACATGCTAATAAATTTAACCGAATTTAAATCAATTAACATGCTCGCAATTTAAACCAAATAACATGCTCGCAACGATTTAATCGATTACACATAATCACATAAAATCATACAAACACAAGCATGAAATCATAGTTTAAATTAAACCCTAAAAACGAAACTAGGGTTTCGAGTATTTACCTCTTGACGCGTGAGGTAGGAGCGAACGATTCGTCGTGATTACTACGGAAACCAATCCGTAGAATCGGGACAGCAATGGAACAGCAGCAGCGGCGGTGCGGCAGCTCACGGCGGCGCGTGTACAGCACGCGCGGTTGTGCGAGGCGGCGCGTGGGGCAGCGTGCGGCTTCGGCTCGTGCGTTGCTCCTCGATTCTTCGATCTACGGTCTTCCTCCTCTCGGATTTCACCTCGTATACTTCGATCTACTAAATCGTGGCACTAGACACGAAGTAGTTAGAATAAAACGGAAAGAAAATAAAGGAGAAAGAATACCGAACAAAAACCGGCCGAGGAACGGCCGTTTCCGGCGACGGAGCGGCGGTGGTGGCGCGGTGGTGGCCGCGCGGAAGAGAGGGCGAGAGAGAGAGGGTGGCCGATTAGGGTTAGGGTTTTGTGTGTGTGTGCTAGGGTTATAAATCATGTATTTATAGTCCCTAGCATGAAACCCTAGCGGGCTTAAGTTGGATTGGGCCCAACAGCTTAAGCTCGTTAGTTTCTTTAATCGCTCGTATCTCTCAATTCAATGATCGAAAAATTGTAACGATTACAATTTCCGAGTCATTATAATTTTCTCGTCATTACGAGTGCCATCTCTTATTTTCCAACTTTCCAAAAGTGGAAACCCTAGTTCAGTGGACTTTCTAAATTTGGAAACTTCCCGATTTAGAAAGTTCACTAACATGTTCGCTTATTCTTTTCCTTTTCTTATTCTCATTCATAATTCCAAATTACGAATGTTGGACTCAATCATATTGACTTCCAATTATGCAAAGATAAACTATTTTATCTCTGACCGTTTATTCAAAGATCTCATGTGCACGAGCAGTGTGACCCTCGATGGTTCAGGTGTAAGCTAGCCGTGGGCCCACAACTCTTTGTGGTCAAAACTCGTCCCCTTCGAGTTACAATTAAGATGAAGCTCGTTTCACCTTAATCACCCAACGAATCAAGATTGGCGTCTAGCAACTACGCGTCATGATTCCCTAGATACAAATGAAGTGCCTGCAAGAACCTTCAGATATAGTTAACGTACAGTACGGTCCCTTCGATTCATATGTCCCGATCGAACTAGAGGCATTGGTTCATCGAGACCTCTTTATATGTTCAATAACGGTGCGATCGTTCTAAGTGTTGTAATCCTTACGTGCATGACTTAAAGAATCGAATTCTCTAATCATCACTTAGTCAGCTCTGGCCAGAGACTTAGAATGATTACAAACTTTCAGAACACACAGGACATCCAAGACTATTCTAGCGATCGAATCCCTGACTACAATGCACAGACCTCCCACTAGATTTCGGACTGCACGAACACTGGCCCTTGGGATGGTCCTCGGTGGAACTCAGGGACAGGTCACGATACAGCTGGTCCTCTAGTGAAGTCACGGTGATGTCTAGGTCATAAGGACTAATGGTGTACAACTATACCATAGATATCTCTACTCGATTATTGTGAACCACTTAGAGATTTCTAGGGTGAGGGAGTTCAGTGAACTCGTCAACTTACGAGCACCCACTTGTGCATGCCGATATCACAATACCGTTTACTGATGAGATGCAGTACACATACACTAAGTGCTAGTCTTAATGGGAAAGGCCGATATCCTCATTAGTGGCGTAACCCTTCGACTAGGAACAGGTTTAACAGTTATAATACTTAAGTAAATATCTCATGATCCTAACGATCAATTACTAGTACTTGTAATAACTGTAAGGACTATATCTATGCTTGTGACAAAGGGACAAAGATATAGAATGCCAATGTGTTTTATCATTAATACGAATAAAGGTTCGTTTATTACAATAATAAATACGAAAGACCACAGCCACATGTTGGCTTGTTGGTCACCTACTCTAACAATCTCCCACTTGACCTAAAGCCAACTACCCATAAATCGCAATCCCATCGACTCTCGATGTTTCTCATGGACCGATCTCGGTAAAGGCTTCGTGAAGGGGTCTGCAACGTTCTCTTCCGAGGTGACTCGTTCAACCTTAACTTCACCTCTATCAATGATCTCTCGGATCACGTGATACTTCCTCAGAATATGCTTCGACTTCTGATGAGATCGCGGCTCCTTAGCTTATGCCACGGCTCCGGTGTTATCACAGTACAACGGTACTGGATCACTAGCATCAGGAATTACACCCAACTCTTGGATGAATTTCCTTATCCAAGTCCCTTCTTTTGCAGCTTCGGACGCTGCAATGTATTCCGCTTCGGTAGTGGAATCGGCCGTCGTGCTTTGCTTGGAACTCTTCCAACACACGGCACCACCATTAAGCGTGAATATAAATCCAGAATTCGACTTCGAGTCGTCCACATCCGATTGAAAACTAGAGTCAGTGAAACCCTCTAATTTCAACTCGGCACCCCCATAGACCAAAAATATATCCTTAGTTCTTCGCAAGTACTTGAGGATATCTTTCACGGCTTTCCAGTGAGCCGGGCCGGGGTTAGACTGATATCTGCTTGTGACACTCACAGCATACGCAATATCGGGTCTAGTACATAGCATGCCATACATTATGCTTCCTATGGCAGAAGCATAGGGTGTCCTTTTCATCTCCTCGATTTCACTAGGTGTTTGGGGACACATAGATTTCGAGAGACGAACCCCATGGGACATTGGCAAGAATCCCTTCTTGGATTCTTCCATGCTAAACCGTTTCATAACGGTGTCTATGTACAGGCTTTGGGATAAGCCAAGCATCTTTCTTGCTCTATCTCTATAGATGCGTATTCCTAATACATAAGATGCTTCTCCCAAATCCTTCATTGAGAAACGTGTGGACAACCATGCTTTCGTTTGCTGCAACATTCCGACGTCATTCCCAATGAGTAGAATGTCATCAACGTAAAGCACTAAAAATATCACTGCCCTCCCACTAACCTTCTTGTATACACAAGGTTCCTCCGGATTCTTCTCAAAATCAAACTCTTTGATAGTTGAGTCGAACCTAATGTTCCAACTACGGGATGCTTGCTTCAATCCATAAATGGATCGCTGGAGCTTGCAAACCTTTTGCTCACTTCCAGAAGATATGAAGCCTTCCGGCTGCGCCATGTAAATTTCTTCCTCAATATCTCCATTAAGGAAGGCGGTCTTCACATCCATTTGCCATATCTCATAGTCGTACCACGCAGCTATGGCCAGCAAAATCCTAATGGACTTCAGCATCGCGACTGGCGAAAAAGTTTCCTCATAGTCAACGCCTTGCCTTTGAGTGTAACCTTTCGCTACCAATCTAGCTTTATAGGTCGATACCTTTCCATCCACTCCAATTTTGTTCTTATAGATCCACTTGCAGCCTATAGGAACAATTCCCTTAGGTGGATCTACCAAGGTCCACACCTTGTTGGAGTACATGGAGTCCATTTCGGATTTCATGGCAGTTAGCCAATGTCCCATGTCCGCATCCGATACGGCCTCATTGTATGTTCTTGGATCTTGTCCAAGATCAACATGATCTTCATCATTTTCGAGGAGGAATAACCTATCCGGCATTTTCCGAACTCTTTCGGATCTACGTACCGTAGGTTCAGGAGGTATATTAGTGGTTTGTTGTATTGGTTCGATTACTTGTTCTTGCGTTTGAACTTCACTTTGTGGTTCTTGAACTACTTCAAGTTCTATCATGCTGCCCTTTCTATCGGATAGAAACTCCCTTTCCAAAAAGGTGGCATTTCTTGAAACAAACGTCTTTGCTTCTTTGACATAGTAGAACTCGTATCCCATCGAGTCTTCGGGATACCCCACAAAATAGCACAAGTCGGATTTACTATCCAACTTATCTCCCACTAATCGCTTCACATAAGCGAGACAACCCCATATCCTAATATGTTTGTAATTGGGTTTCCGGGAATGCCAAAGTTCATAAGGTGTGGATTTAACTGCTTTGGTGTTAACTCTATTCAGCAAATACGCGGCAGTACGGAGTGCATGACCCCACAAGTATGCCGGTAAGTTTGTGAACCCCATCATTGATCGAACCATATCTAATAAAGTTCGATTCCGACGTTCGGATACTCCATTAAGTTGAGGAGTTCCCGGTGGAGTCCATTGGGACTGTATCCCATTTTCTTTTAGATAGTCAATGAACTCGATGCTCAAGTACTCTCCACCACGATCGGATCGCAGCTTCTTAATACTTCGTCCGAGTTGCTTTTCTACTTCATGTCTAAAATCTTTGAACCTTTCAAATGTTTCAGACTTGTACTTCATCAAGTACACATACCCATACCTAGAATAATCGTCGGTAAAGGTGGCGAAGTAGTTATATCCACCCTTCGCACTAACACTTAGTGGACCACATACGTCTGTATGGATCAAATCCAAAAGACCCTCGGCTCGTTCCATTTTCCCTTTGTAGGGTGACTTGGTCATTTTCCCTTTAAGGCAAGATTCACAAGTTTGTAGTGATTTCACGTCCTCCAAAGAGAACAATCCTTCACTAACAAAATCGTTCATCCTTCTTAAAGAGACATGACCTAATCTAGCGTGCCAAAGTTGTGCGGGGTTTTGATCTATCTCCTTACGTTTTGCTGATTTTCGCCTTAGGGGCCCCCACTACCTTCACCAACTTCGAACTTGCTGTTTGGGAAGGGAACTCTTTCCTTTATCTTCTTTTGGGAAGAACTCTTCTTTCCAAAAGTAGCAGCAATGAGAACAAACTTCTCATTCTTAATGGTGGACTCGAAACTGACCAACATGTTCATTAACTCATCCAAGGGAGGATCTAGTTTGTTCATGTTGAAGTTCACTATGAACGATTCATAGGAACTAGGAAGAGACAACAGGATCAAATCCAACGAGAGCTTGGCCGGGAGGGTGACATCGAGATTCACTAGCTTTTCAAGGAGAGTGATCATTTTGAGACAGTGCTCGTGGACCGAAGTCCCTTCGCGCAGTCTCGCCGTGATCAACTCCTTTGTAGCAGCGTACCTCGATGCCCTAATATTCTCACTATACATGCTATCGAGATGAGCCTTTATATCGAAAGCATGCAAATGAGACTCATATTTCCTCGCAAGCGCGGGCTCCATGGCGGCTATCATATAGCACCTAGCATGAGTGTCATCTTTCTTCCAAACTTCATAAGTTTCCTTTTCAGCATCAGTCGCTGTAGCAGGTATAGTGGCGGGAAGTCTCTCGTTCAAAACATAGAGACGCCCCTCAACAGTTAGCACAAGCTTAAGACTACGCAACCAATCTAGGTAATTAGGGCCATTGAGTTTATTGTCGAGGATTGACATTATGGGATTCTTAGACATAATTATCTGAGACATATAGAGAAGAGGATTATTAGAGATTCGCGTTAAATGATTGTTACAATTAAATGTTTGGACTTATGTTATTTAATTGTTCTCCCACTAATTTTATCGAGTTCCACTTCCCTCTAGTAGACAAACGAGAAAACTGATTTTTCTTAATGGGCTTTAGGTCCAATAGACAAATATAACCCGTAGTTAATCTAGCCCGATTATATTTGCCCAAAGGTAGATCACAATCAATCATATCCACAATATGACCCTAAATTAATTTTCCTCACACTTGATAATGACCTAAGTTAATCTCGCGAATATCAAAATCGTCGTGTGTCAAGTCTAACCTACCAATCAAAGATGCTCATAGAACTTGATTATGCCAAACTAATGTAGTCCCTAGTTAATCTAGCCGACCACGTTAATCCAACATAACCCTTTTCTATGGCTACCTTCATCATTATGTCAATTGAATTACAGCTTACTCTACCATAGCACTCCCCGCTAACACGGCTTACTGCACTATAGTAAAGGGCTACACATAATCCAACCGTTGGCAGAAGGAAAGAAATAACTCAACAGATTGGGTTTTTCTTTATAGCTTGAAATGATTCTTAATTGAATTAAGAATGAGGGATTTTATTTAAAAGTTTTATCTCATCAGAAGGTTTTGGATTGGTCTATGTGATTCCTACATCTATGTTCTCTAAAGGTATATGGAAGCGCATATTGTCCTAAGAGGAACATACGACCTAATTTCATAATTAATTACATTAATTAATTATCGAGTTTTCAAAATAATTATAGAACCTCAACTAGCATAAATCATTCAAATAATGTTAAGGTACTACTAATTAAGTTGAATATATAATCAACATTATATATGTGTTCTATTAATTGAATCAATTTACACTTTAGTCGGCGATGCCACTTCCCTATACGACAGACAGCTGACCTGCCGTCTGTGAGCCACCTTGGCGGCCCTTTT
>NW_012192830.1:2377268-2389369 GCF_000504015.1 Erythranthe guttata
CTTGGTTCATTATGTTCGGCTTATTCTCTAGTGGAGTGTAGAAATAACAGTCCACGTTTACGTTTACGTGGATTTTTTTATGCATTAATTTATATTTCCGTTTTAATTGGTGGATTTAGTATTCTATAGGTACAAATTGATAATGAGGTGTCCAAGAAGCAAAAATGATTTAAGAGTAAGAAAAGAGTTGCAATTAGGAAAATAAAATCAAATTAGAAGAGAGGATCCCTCAACATCTTCGGTAGTGTCCATGAAGTCAAGTATAACTTTCTCATCCGGACTCCAAATCATATGGTTACGGCGGCATTAGAAAGCTAATTCTCGCTGGCTACAATTCATGTCTAATGTCAAATTTCCAAATTCGGACTCGAACATGGTCAAAATTGGATTCCAAAAGCGATCATGAAAATACCCGCTACAGTTCGAGGACACGAATGCGCATCAAGAAACGTGCACAAAAACACTCGCTACAAAAGATACGCACATAAGTAAAAGTACAAAATCATGCAGAAAAGTACTCACGCAAAAGTGCATTCGCAAAAAGGTTCATGAAAACACAAACTACAATCCTTAGGACATTAATACAAATCAAGAAACATGCACAAACACACTCGCTCAAATGGACATGCACAAACGTACATGTAAAAAAACATGCGCAACAGTGCGTTCGCAACAACGTTCTTAAAAACACGAAATACAACAATAGGACTTTAATACGCATAACCAAACAACAGCAAGAACACTAGATACAAAAGATACAGTGGAGTGTAGAAATAACAGTCCACGTTTACGTTTACGTGGATTTTTTTATGGATTAATTTATATTTCCGTTTTAATTGGTGGATTTAGTATTCTATAGGAACAAATTGATAATGAGGTGTCCATGAAGCAAAAATGATCAAAGAGTAAGAAAAGAGTTGCAATTAGGAAAATAAAATCAAATTAGAAGAGAGGATCCCTCAACATCTTCGGTAGTGTCCACAAAATCGAGCATAAGTTTCTCATCCGGACTCCATATCAATTGGTTTCGGCGGTATTAGAAAGCTATTTCAGCTGCCTTCAATTCCTGTCTAATGTCAAATTTCCAAATTCGGACTCGAACATGGTCAAAATTGGATTCCAAAAGCGATCATGAAATTACCCGCTACAGTTCGAGGACACGAATGCGCATCAAGAAACGTGCACAAAAACACTCGCTACAATAGATACGCACATAAGTAAAAGTACAAAATCATGCACAAAAATAACTCACGCAAAAGTGCATTCGCAAAAATGTTCATGAAAACACAAACTACAATCCTTAGGACATTAATACAAATCAACAAACATGCACAAACACAGTCGTCCAAATGGACATGCACAAACGTACATGTAAAAAAAATGCGCAACAGTGCCATTCGCAACAACGTTCTTAAAAACACGAAATACAACAATAGGACTTTAATACGCATAACCAAACAACAGCAAGAACACTAGATACAAAAGATACAGTGGAGTGTAGAAATAACAGTCAACGTTTACGTTTACGTGGATTTTTTTATGGATTAATTTATATTTCCGTTTTAATCGGTGGATTTAGTATTCTATAGGTACAAATTGATAATGAGGTGTCCATGAAGCAAAAATGATCAAAGAGTAAGAAAAGAGTTGCAATTAGGAAAATAAAATCAAATTAGAAGAGAGGATCCCTCAACATCTTCGGTAGTGTCCACGAAGTCGAGCATAACTTTCTCACCCGGACTCCAAATCAACTGGTTCTGGCGGCATTAGAAAGCTATTTCAGCTGGCTACAATTCCTATCTAATGTCAAATTTCCAAATTCGGACTCGAACATGGTCAAAATTGGATTCCAAAAGCGATCATGAAATTACCCGCTACAGTTCGAGGACACGAATGCTTATCAAGAAACGTGCACAAAAAAACTCGCTACAAAAGACACGCACATAATTAAAAGTACAAAATCATGCACAAAAGTACTCACAGAAAAGTGCATTCGCAAAAAGGTTCAAGAAAACACAAACTACAATCCTTCGGACATTAATACAAATCAACAAACATGCACAAACACACTCGCTCAAATGGACATGCACAAACGTACATGTAAAAAAACATGCGCAATAGTGCATTCGCAACAACGTTCTTTAAAACACGAAATACAACAATAGGACTTTAATACGCATAACGAAACAACAGCAAGAACACTAGATACAAAAGATAAAGTGGAGTGTAGAAATAATAGTCAACGTTTACGTTTACGTGGATTTTTTTATGGATTAATTTATATTTCCGTTTTAATTGGTGGATTTAGTATTCTATAGGTACAAGTTGATAATGAGGTGTCCATGAAACAAAAATGATCAAAGAGTAAGAAAAGAGTTGCAATTAGGAAAATAAAATCAAATTAGAAGAGAGGATCCCTCAACATCTTCGGTAGTGTCCACGAAGTCGAGCATAACTTTCTCATCCGGACTCCAAATCAATGGGTTCCGGCGGCATTAGAAAGCTATTTGAGCTGGCTACAATTCCTGTCTAATGTCAAATATCTAAATTCGGACTCGAACATGGTCAAAATTGGATTCCAAAAGCGATCATGAAAATACCCGCTACAGTTCGAGGACACGAATGCGCATCAAGAAACGTGCACAAAAACACTCGCTACAAAAGATACGCACAGAAGTAAAAGTACAAAATCATGCACAAAAGTACTCACGCAAAAGTGCATTCGCAAAAAGGTTCATGAAAACACAAACAACAATCCTTAGGAAATTAATACAAATCAACAAACATGCACAAACACACTCGCTCAATTGGACATGCACAAACGTACATGTAAAAAAACATGCGCAATAGTGAATTCGCAACAACGTTCTTAAAAAGACGAAATACAACAATAGGACTTTAATACGCATAACCAAACAACAACAAGAACACTAGATACAAAAGATACAGTGGAGTGTAGAAATAATAGTCAACGTTTACGTTTACGTGGATTTTTTTATGGATTAATTTATATTTCCGTTTTAATTGGTGGATTTAGTATTCTATAGGTACAAATTGATAATGAGGTGTCCATGAAACAAAAATGATCAAAGAGTAAGAAAAGAGTTGGAATTAGGAAAATAAAATCAAATTAGAAGAGAGGATCCCTCAACATCTTCGGTAGTGTCCACGAAGTCGAGCATAACTTTCTCATCCTGACTCTAAATCAACGGGTTCCGGCGGCATTAAAAAGCTATTTAAGCTGGCTACAATTCCTGTCTAATGTCAAATTTCTAAATTCGGACTCGAACATGGTCAAAATTGGATTCCAAAAGCGATCATGAAAATACCCGCTACAGTTCGAGGACACGAATGCGCATCAAGAAAAGTGCACAAAAACACTCGCAACAAAAGATACGCACAGAAGTAAAAGTACAAAATCATGCACAAAAGTACTCACGCAAAATTGCATTCGCAAAAAGGTTCATGAAAACACAAACTACTATCCTTAGGACATTAATACAAATCAACAAACATGCACAAACACACTCGCTCAAATGGACATGCACAAACGTACATGTAAAATACATACGCAATAGCGCATTCGCAACAACGTTCTTAAAAACACGAAATACAACAATAGGACTTTAATACGCATAACCAAACAACAGCAAGAACACTAGATACAAAAGATTCAGTGGAGTGTAGAAATAATAGTCAACGTTTACGTTTACGTGGATTTTTTTATGGATTAATTTATATTTCCGTTTTAATTGGTGGATTTAGTATTCTATAGGTAAAAATTCACAATGAGGTGTCCATGAAACAAAAATGATCAAAGAGTAAGATAAAAGTTGCAATTAGGAAAATAAAATCAAATTAGAAGAGGGGATCCCTCAACATCTTCGGTAGTGTCCACGAAGTCGAGCATAACTTTCTCATCCGGACTCCAAATCAACTGGTTCCGGCAGCATTAGAAAGCTATTTCAGCTGGCTACAATTCCTGTCTAATGTCAATTTTCTAAATTCGGACTCGAACATGGTCAAAATTTGATTCTAAAAGCGATCATGAAATTACCCGCTACAGTTCGAGGACACGAATGCGCATCAAGAAACGTGCACAAAAACACTCGCTACAAAAGATACGCACAGAAGTAAAAGTACAAAATCATGCACAAAAGTACTCACGCAAAAGTGCATTCGCAAAAAGGTTCATGAAAACACAAACTACAATCCTTAGGACATTAATACAAATCAACGAACATGCACAAACACACTCGCTCAAATGGACATGCACAAACGTACATGTAAAAAAACATGCGCAACAGTGCATTCGCTACAACGTCCTTAAAAACACGAAATACAACAATAGGACTTTAATACGCATAACCTAACAACAGCAAGAACACTAGATACAAAAGATACAGTGGAGTGTAGAAATAACAGTCGACGTTTACGTTTACGTGGATTTTTTTATGGATTAATTTATATTTCTGTTTTAATTGGTGGATTTAGTATTCTATAGGTATAAATTGATAATGAGGTGTCCATGAAGCAAAAATGATCAAAGAGTAAGTAAAGAGTTGCAATTAGGAAAATAAAATCAAATTAGAAGAGAGGATCCCTCAACATCTTTGGTAGTGTCCACGAAGTCGAGCATAACTTTCTCATGCGGACTCCAAATCAACTAGTTCCGGCGGCATTAGAAAGCTATTTCAGCTGGCTTCAACTCCTGTGTAATGTCAAATTTCCAAATTCAGACTCGAACATGGTCAAAATTGGATTCCAAAAGCGATCATGAAAATACCAGCTACAGTTCGAGGACACGAATGCGCATCAAGAGTGTGCACAAAAACACTCGCTACAAAAGATACGCACATAAGTAAAATTACAAAATCATGCACAAAAGTACTCACGCAAAAGTGCATTCGCAAAAAGGTTCATGAAAACACAAACTACAATCCTTAGGACATTAATACAAATCAACAAACATGCACAAACACACTCGCTCAAATGGACATGCACAAATGTACATGTAAAAAAACATGCGCAATAGTGCAGTCGCAACAACGTCCTTAAAAACACGAAATAGAACAATAGGAGTCTAATACGCATAACCAAACAACAGCAAGAACACTAGATACAAAAGATACAGTGGAGTGTAGAAATAATTGTCAACTTTTACGTTTACGTGGATTTTTTTATGGATTAATTTATATTTCCATTTTAATTGGTGGATTTAGTATTCTATAGGTACAAATTGATAATGAGGTGTCCATGAAGCAAAAATGATCAAAGAGTAAGAAAAGAGTTGCAATTAGGAAAATAAAACCAAATTAGAAGAGAGGATCCCTCAACATCTTCGGTAGTGTCCACGAAGTCGAGCATAACTTTCTCATCCGAACTCCAAATCAACTGGTTTCGGCTTCATAAGAAAGCTATTTCAGTTGGCTACAATTCTTGACTAATGTCAAATTTCCAAATTCGGACTCGAACATGGTCAAAATTGGATTCGAAAAGCGATCATGAAAATACCCGCTATAGTTCGAGGACACGAATGCGCATCAAGAAACGTGCACAAAAACACTCGCTACAAAAGATACGCACATAAGTAAAAGTACAATATCATGCACAAAAGTACTCACGCAAAAGTGCATTCGCAAAAAGGTACATGAAAACACAAACTACAATCCTTAGAACATTAATACAAATCAACAAACATGCACAAAAACACTCGCTCAAATGGACATGCAGAAACGTACATGTAAAAAAACATGCGCAATAGTGCATTCGCAACAACGTTCTTAAAAACAAGAAATACAACAATAGGACTCTAATACGCATAAGCAAACAACAGCAAGAACAGTAGATACAAAAGATACAATGGAGTGTAGAAATAATAGTCAACGTTTACTTTTACGTGGATTTTTTTATGGATTAGTTTATATTTTCGTTTTAATTGGTGGATTTAGTATTCTATAGGTAAAAATTGACAATGAGGTGTCCATGAAGCAAAAATGATCAAAGAGTAAGAAAAGAGTTGCAATTAGGAAAATAAAATCAAATTAGAAGAGAGGATCCCTCAACATCTTCGGTAGTGTCCACGAAGTCGAGCATAACTTTCTCATCCGGACTCGAAGTCAACTGGTTCAGGCGGCATTAGAAAGCTATTTCAGCTGGCTACAATTCCTGTCTAATGTCAAATTTCCAAATTCAGACTCGAACATGGTCAAAATTGGATTCCAAAAGCAAACATGAAAATACCCACTACAGTTCGAGGACACGAATGCGCATCAAGAAACGTGCACAAAAACACTCGCTACAAAAGATCATAATTAAAAGTACAAAATCATGCAAAAAAGTACTCACGCAAAAGTGCATTCGCAAAAAGGTTCATGAAAACACAAACTACAATCCTTAGGACATTAATACAAATCAACAAACATGCACAAACACACTCGCTCAAATGGACATGCACAAACGTACATGTAAAAAAACATGCGCAATAGTGCATTCGCAACAACGTTCTTAAAAACACGAAATACAAGAATAGGACTTTAATACGCATAAGCAAACAACAGCAAGAACACTAGATACAAAAAATACAAAGGAGTGTAGAAATAATAGTCAACGTTTACGTTTACGTGGATTTTTTTAGGGATTAATTTATATTTCCGTTTTAATTGGTGGATTTAGTATTCTATAGGTACAAATTGACAATGAGGTGTCCATGAAACAAAAATGATCAAAGAGTAAGAAAAGAGTTGCAATTAGGAAAATAAAATCAAATTAGAAGAGAGGATCCCTCAACATCTTCGGTAGTGTCCACGAAGTCGAGCATAACTTTCTCATCCGGACTCCAAATCAACTGGTTTCAGCTTCATTAGAAAGCTATTTCAGCTGGCTACAATTCTTGTATAATGTCAAATTTCCAAATTCGGACTCGAACATGGTCAAAATTTGATTCCAAAAGCAAACATGAAAATACCCGCTACAGTTCCAGGACACGAATGCGCATCAAGAAACGTGCACAAAAACACTCGCTACAAAAGATTCGCACATAAGAAAAAGTACAAAATCACGCACAAAAGTACTCACGCAAAAGTGCATTCGCAAATAGGTTCATGAAAACACAAACTACAATCCTTAAGACATTAATACAAATCAACAAACATGCACAAACACACTCGCTCAAATGGCCATGCACAAACGTACATGTAAAAAAATATGCGCAATAGTGCATTCGCAACAACGTTCTTAAAAACACGAAATACAACAATAGGACTTTAATACGCATAAGCAAACAACAGCAAGAACACTAGATACAAAAGATACAGTGGAGTGTAGAAATAATAATCAACGTTTACGTTTACGTGGATTTTTTTAAGGATTAATTTATATTTCAGTTTTAATTGGTGGATTTAGTATTCTATAGGTACAAATTGACAATGAGGTGTCCATGAAGAAAAAATGATCAAAGAGTAAGAAAAGAGTTGCAATTAGGAAAATAAAATCAAATTAGAAGAGAGGATCCCTCAACATCTTCGGTAGTGTCCACGAAGTCGAGCATAACTTTCTCATCCGGACTCGAAGTCAACTGGTTCAGGCGGCATTAGAAAGCTATTTCAGCTGGCTACAATTCCTGTCTAATGTCAAATTTCCAAATTTAGACTCGAACATGGTCAAAATTGGATTCCAAAAGCAAACATGAAAATACCCACTACAGTTCGAGGACACGAATGCGCATCAAGAAACGTGCACAAAAACACTCGCTACAAAAGATCATAATTAAAAGTACAAAATCATGCAAAAAAGTACTCACGCAAAAGTGCATTCGCAAAAAGGTTCATGAAAACACAAACTACAATCCTTAGGACATTAATACAAATCAACAAACATGCACAAACACACTCGCTCAAATGGACATGCACAAACGTACATGTAAAAAAACATGCGCAATAGTGCATTCGCAACAACGTTCTTAAAAACACGAAATACAAGAATAGGACTTTAATACGCATAAGCAAACAACAGCAAGAACACTAGATACAAAAAATACAAAGGAGTGTAGAAATAATAGTCAACGTTTACGTTTACGTGGATTTTTTTAGGGATTAATTTATATTTCCGTTTTAATTGGTGGATTTAGTATTCTATAGGTACAAATTGACAATGAGGTGTCCATGAAACAAAAATGATCAAAGAGTAAGAAAAGAGTTGCAATTAGGAAAATAAAATCAAATTAGAAGAGAGGATCCCTCAACATCTTCGGTAGTGTCCACGAAGTCGAGCATAACTTTCTCATCCGGACTCCAAATCAACTGGTTTCAGCTTCATTAGAAAGCTATTTCAGCTGGCTACAATTCTTGTATAATGTCAAATTTCCAAATTCGGACTCGAACATGGTCAAAATTTGATTCCAAAAGCAAACATGAAAATACCCGCTACAGTTCCAGGACACGAATGCGCATCAAGAAATGTGCACAAAAACACTCGCTACAAAAGATTCGCACATAAGAAAAAGTACAAAATCACGCACAAAAGTACTCACGCAAAAGTGCATTCGCAAATAGGTTCATGAAAACACAAACTACAATCCTTAAGACATTAATACAAATCAACAAACATGCACAAACACACTCGCTCAAATGGCCATGCACAAACGTACATGTAAAAAAATATGCGCAATAGTGCATTCGCAACAACGTTCTTAAAAACACGAAATACAACAATAGGACTTTAATACGCATAAGCAAACAACAGCAAGAACACTAGATACAAAAGATACAGTGGAGTGTAGAAATAATAATCAACGTTTACGTTTACGTGGATTTTTTTAAGGATTAATTTATATTTCAGTTTTAATTGGTGGATTTAGTATTCTATAGGTACAAATTGACAATGAGGTGTCCATGAAGAAAAAATGATCAAAGAGTAAGAAAAGAGTTGCAATTAGGAAAATAAAATCAAATTAGAAGAGAGGATCCCTCAACATCTTCGGTAGTGTCCACGAAGTCGAGCATAACTTTCTCATCCGGACTCCAAATCAACTAGTTCAGGCGGCATTATAAAGCTATTTCAGCTGGCTACAATTCTTGTCTAATATAAAATTTCCAACTTCAGACTCGAACATGGTCAAAATTGGATTCGAAAAGCGATCATGAAAATACCCGCTACAGTTCGAGGACACGAATGCGCATCAAGAAAATTGCACAAAAAGACTCGCTACAAAAGATACGTACATAAGTAAAAGTACAAAATCATGCACAAAAGTACTCACGCAAATGTGTATTCGCAAAAAGGTTCATGAAAACACAAACTACACTCCTAGGACATTAATACAAATCAACAAACATGCACAAACACACTCGCATAAATGGACATGCACAAACATACATGTAAAAAAACATGCGCAAAAGTGCATTCGGAAAAACGTTCTTCAAAACACGAAATACAACACTAGGACTTTAATACGCATAACCAAACAACAGCAAGAACACTAGATACAAAAGATACAGTGGAGTGTAGAAATAACACTCAACGTTTTCGTTTACGTGGACTTTTTTATGGATTAATTTATATTTCCGTTTTAATTGGTGGATTTAGTATTCCTATATGTACAAATTGATAATGAGGTGTCCATGAAGCAAAAAATGATGAAAGAGTAAGAAAAGAGTTACAATTTGGAAAATAAAATCAAATTAGAAGAGAGGATCCCTCAACATCTTCCGGTAGTGTCCACGAAAGTCGAGCATAACTTTCTCATCTGGACTCCAAATCAACTGGTTCAGTCGGCATTATAAAGCTATTTCAGCTGGCTACAATTCCTGACTAATATCAAATTTCCAACTTCAGACTCGAACATGGTCAAAATTGGATTCGAAAAGCGATCATGAAAATACCCGCTACAGTTCGAGGACACGAATGCGCATCAAGAAACGTGCACAAAAACACTCGCTACAAAAGATACGCACATAAGTAAAAGAACAAAATCATGCACAAAAGTACTCACGCAATAGTGCATTCGCAAAAAGGTTCATGAAAACACAAACTACAATCCTTAGGACATTAATACAAATCAACAAACATGCACACAAACACACTCGCTCAAATGGACATGCACAAACGTACATGTAAAAAAACATGCGCAATAGTGCATTCGCAACAACGCTCTTAAAAACACGAAATACAACAATTGTGCGATCATGCTTATCTATAAACAACAACAAGAACACTTAGATACAAAAGATACAGTGGAGTGTAGAAATAATAGTCAACGTCACGTTTACGTGGATTTTTTTATGGATCAATTTATATTTCCGTTTTAATTAGTGGATTTAGTATTCTATAGGTACAAATTGACAATGAGGTGTCCAAGAAACTAAAATGATCAAAGATTACGAAAAGAGTTGCAATTAGGAAAATAAAATCAATTAGAAGAGAGGATCTCTCAACATCTTCGGTAGTGTCCACGAAGTCGAGCATAACTTTCTCATCCGGACTCCAAATCAACTAGTTCAGGCGGCATTAGAAAGCTATTTCAGCTGGCTACAATTCCTGTCTAATGTCAAATTTCCAAATTCGGACTCGAACATGGTCAAAATTGGATTCCAAAAGCGATCATGAAAATACCAGCTATAGTTCGAGGACACGAATGCGCATCAAGAAAAGTGCACAAAAACACTCGCTACAAAAGAAACGCACATATGTAAAAGTACAAAATCATGCACAAAAGTACTCACGGAAAAGTGCATTCGCAAAAAGGTTCATGAAAACACAACCTACAATCCTTAGGACATTAATACAAATAACCAAACATGCACAAACACACTCCCTCAACTGGACATGCACAAACGTACATGTAAAAAAACATGCGCAATAGTGCATTCGCAACAACGTCCTTAAAAACACGAAATACAACAATAGGACTCTAATACGCATAACCAAACAACAGCAAGAACACTAGATACAAAAGATACAGATGAGTGTAGAAATAATAGTCAACTTTTTACGTTTACATGGATTTTTTTATGGATTAATTTATATTTCAATTTTAATTGGTGGATTTAGTATTCTATATGTACAAATTGATAATGAGGTGTCCATGAAGCAAAAATGATCAAAGAGTAAGAAAAGAGTTGCAATTAGGAAAATAAAATCAAATTAGAAGAGAGGATCCCTCAACATCTTCGGTAGTGTCCACGAAGTCGAGCATAACTTTCTCATCCGGACTCCAAATGAATTGGTTTGGCGGCATTAGAAAGCTATTTTAGCTGGCTACAATTCCTGTCTAATGTCAAATTTCCAAATTCGGACTCGAACATGGTCAAAATTGGATTCCAAAAGCAAACATGAAAATACGCGCTACAGTTCGAGGACACGAATGCGCATCAAGAAACGTGCACAAAAACACTCGCTACGAAAGATACGCACATAAGTAAAAATACAAAATCATGCACAAAAGTACTCACGCAAAAGTGCATTCGCAAAAAGGTTCATGAAAACAAAAACTACAATCCTTACGACATTAATACAAATCAACAAACATGCACCAACACACTCGCTCAAATGGACATGCACAAACATACATGTAAAAAAACATGCGCAATAGTGCATTCGCAACAACGTTCTTAAAAACACGAAATACAACAATAGGACTCTAATACGCATAAGCAAACAACAACAAGAACACTAGATACAAAAGATACAGTGGAGTGTAGAAATAATAGTCAACATTTACGTTTACGTGGATTTTTTTATGGATTAATTTATATTTCCGTTTTAATTGGTGGATTTAGTATTCTATAGGTACAAATTGATAATGAGGTATCCATGAAGCAAAAATGATCAAAGAGTAAGAAAAAAGTTGCAATTAGGAAAATAAAATCAAATTAGAAGAGAGGATCCCTCAACATCTTCGGTGGTGTCCACGAAGTCGAGCATAACTTTCTCATCCGGACTCCAAATCAACTGGTTTCGGCGGCATTAGAAAGCTATTTCAGCTGCCTACAATTCTTGTCTAATGTCCAATTTCCAAATTCGGACACGAGCATGGTCAAAATTGGATTCCAAAAGCGATCATGAAAATACCCGCTATAGTTCGAGGACCCGAATGCGCATCA
>NW_012192830.1:2389845-2401385 GCF_000504015.1 Erythranthe guttata
CAATTAGGAAAATAAAATCAAATTAGAAGAGAGGATCCCTCAACATCTTCGGTAGTGTCCACGAAGTCGAACATAAGTTTCTCATCCGGACTCCAAATCAACTGGTTTCGGCGGCATTAGAAAGCTATTTCAGCTGCATACAATTCCTGTCTAATGTCAAATTTCCAAATTCGGACTCGAACATGGTCAAAATTGGATTCCAAAAGCGATCATGAAAATACCCGCTACAGTTCGAGAATCCGAATCCGCATCAAGAAACGTGCACAAAAACACTCGCTACAAAATATAAGCACATAAGTAAAAGTACAAAATCATGCACAAAAGTACTCACGCAAAAGTGCATTCGCAAAAAGGGTCATGAAAACACAAACTACAATCCTTAGGACATTAATACAAATCAACAAACATGCACAAACACACTCGCTCAAATGGACATGCACAAACGTACATGTAAAAAAACATGCGCAACAGTGCATTCGCAACAATGTTCTTAAAAACACGAAATACAACAATAGGACTTCAATACGCAGAACTAAACAACAGCAAGAACACTAGACACAAAAGATACAGTGGAGTGTAGAAATAACAGTCCACGTTTACCTTTACGTGGATTTTTTTATGCATTAATTTATATTTAAGTTTTAATTGGTGGATTTTTACGACGCGGCCAGGAATTGATAATGAGGTGTCCAAGAAGCAAAAATGATTTAAGAGTAAGAAAAGAGTTGCAATTAGGAAAATAAAATCAAATTAGAAGAGAGGATCCCTCAACATCTTCGGTAGTGTCCACGAAGTCGAGTATAACTTTCTCATCCGGACTCCAAATCAACAGGTTACGGCGGCATTAGAAAGCTAATTCTCGCTGGCTACAATTCCTGTCTAATCTCAAATTTCCAAATTCGGACTCGAACATGGTCAAAATTGGATTCCAAAAGCGATCATGAAAATACTCGCTACAGTTCGAGGACACGAATGCGCATCAAGAAACGTGCACAAAAACACTCGCTACAATAGATACGCACATAAGTAAAAGTACAAAATCATGCATAAAAGTACTCACGCAAAAGTGCATTCGCAAAAAGGTTCATGAAAACACAAACTACAATCCTTAGGACATTAATACAAACCAACAAACATGCACAAACACACTCGCTTAAATGGACATGCACAAACGTACATGCAAAAAATCATGCGCAACAGTGCATTCGCAACAACGTTCTTAAAAACACGAAATACAACAATAGGACTTTAATACGCATAACCAAACAACATCAAGAACACTAGATACAAAAGATACAGTGGAGTGTAGAAATAACAGTCCACGTTTACGTTCACGTGGATTTTTTTATGGATTAATTTATATTTCCGTTTTAATTGGTGGATTTAGTATTCTATAGGTACAAATTGATAATGAGGTGTCCATGAAGCAAAAATGATCAAAGAGTAAGAAAAGAGTTGCAATTAGGAAAATAAAATCAAATTAGAAGAGAGGATCCCTCATCATCATCGGTAGTGTCCACGAAGTCGAGCATAACTTTCTCATCCGGACTCCATATCAACTGGTTTCGGCGGCATTAGAAAGCTATTTGAGCTGGCTTCAATTCCTGTCTAATGTCAAATTTCCAAATTCGGACTCGAACATGGTCAAAATTGGATTCCAAAAGCGATCATGAAAATACCCGCTACAGTTCGAAGACACGAATGCGCATCAAGAAACGTGCAAAAAACACTCGCTACAAAAGATACGCACATAAGTAAAAGTACAAAATCATCCATAAAAGTACTCACGCAAAAGTGCATTCGCAAAAAGGTTCATGAAAACACAAATTACAATCCTTAGGACATTAATACAAATCAACAAACATGCACAAACACACTCGCTCAAATGGACATGCACAAACGTACATGCAAAAAATCATGCGCAATAGTGCATTCGCAACAACGTTCTTAAAAACACGAAATACAACAATAGGACTTTAATACGCATAACCAAACAACAGCAAGAACACTAGATACAAAAGATACAGTGGAGTGTAGAAATAACAGTCCACGTTTACGTTTACGTGGATTTTTTTATGGATTTGTAACAGCCCGCATTTTCATAAGCATTTATATATGATTATATTGAACATATAGTAAATACGAATATACGTGCATTTAATGAATCGAGTAGCAATTTATACGTTCTCTATGTGTTTATGTGATTAAGATACATTATAGTATTATTAGAAGTAGACATTATTATTAATTGAGTAGTTGATTCTAATTATGTGATTTAATGAATTATGTACTTTAGTCCATGGATTTTAATGATGTGCTTTAATTGATGATTAATCTAGGATTAAGATGATGTGAAATTAGTTTTCGTTACAATTTAATTGGTATGCCATGGAATTTATTTGAATTATATGTTTTAGTGTGTGTGTATTGGCCGTGTGTTGTGTGTGAGGGAAAGTGAATTACTCCCTAAGTTTATTAATTACAAAGGACTCCCCTCTTCTCTTCTATATTGCTAAGAAGCCCCAAGGTATTTTCTCCCAAATTGCTAATAAAACCCCAATGTCTTTTATATTGCAAATAAGGGCCTCATCTCCCCTATAAATAAACCCCTCCTCTTCACATTTTCTTCACACCAAACATCAGCCAAAAAAGGCCCTCTCCCTCTCCCTCTCCCTCTTCATCGACCAAAAGCCCCCAAGAAGAATTCTCTTCTTGCACTTCAAGAAGCTACTCTCAAAGCCCCTTCCTGTTCTCTCTTCAATTCATCTCCTCTCCTCTCGAAAAGAGAAACTCCATCTTCTTTCTTCAAGAAACAGCCCCTTCATATCCTTCAAACTCAGCCCCAAAGCCATCCAAGAAAATCCGAGCCAAACCCGCCGAAAATCCACCGAGCCTTTGGTCTTCTTACTCCTTCTTCTTCGATTCTTAGATTTCTTGCTCTTGGGTAAGGACCTTGGTCTTTACTGAAATAATAATTTCATTAACATAAATTATATGGGTTTTAATGAATTTTATGTTTGATGTTTTAATTTTGAGCTTTAGAAGATAAAGTTCTTGATGAACACTACTTGAATTTCAGTTTGGTAGCTTCTGATTGTATTGCATGTCTCATCGGGTAATCCCTAAGATAAAATTATGAAATTTTATGGTCGTCTAGACCTTTCGGTTAGCTTCATTGTGATATAAATTATGCATAAATCGGATTTGTATTGAGTGAGTTATGAATCGTTTTCTGAATCTGCACAGTTTCGGAGTCATCCACGAATTATGTGTTATATAGCGATTTATACTAATCTTATTGAGTTGATTCCACTTGAATATGATTAAAAACGTATGAAACTGACTTTTCACGAAATTTGGTAGTGTTTAAGTAAAGGTATGAATTAATAGGTATTTTTAAAGTTAGTGGATCTGTTCTAAATTTCTGCTTATCTTACTGCACTAAATTGATTATATCTCTTACATGGATCAGTTTCTTCATAAACTGTTTTAACCATATAAACTAGACTTAGATATGAACATGTGTTCCAAATTTCATCAGCTTTGGATCTACGGTTTAGGAGATATGAATTTCTGAAGTTATAGTGCCTAAACTGCCAGATCTGTTTTGATCAAAGATGTAGATATAGATCACTAATGAATTTTCAGGTTTTCAGTCTCGGAGTTTACTGCATGTTTCACAGATGCCCTGTTTTCCTAAAATCACGAAATTTCATGGGTAACTAGATCTTTTTGTTCTCTTTAATTTGATATATTTTAATCATCAATCGGATTTCAGATGATTAAGATATGAATTATTTACTAAACCTGCACAGCTTTTGTGTCAGCTGAAAATTTGCTTTTAAAATCGATGTTTTCCTGGTTTGATTTCCTTGATTCCACTTGGAATATAATTATAACTTATAAAACCAGTTTTCTGCAAAGTTTTACAGTGTTTCAACAAAAGGGTGATTTATTGGGTATTTTTAAAGTGGTTGGTTCTGTTTCTGAAAGTGTGACCACACTACTGCACTGTTTTACTCATTTCTCTTAGTCTACTGATTATTTTGGAAAAATGTTTTAAAGGAGTCTTTTCCAATGATATAGGAGTATTGTTTTAAAGTTTCAGAGTTTTTGAAGTTATGGTCTAAGAGAAATGGATTTTTGAAGTTAAAGGGTCAAAACTGTCCGATTTTCCTATGAGTAAACTACTTGAATCAAAAGGTCCTTTGTGAACATGGTTTAAACTCTTGAGGCATAACTTAACATAATAATTGAACATAGATGAAGTTACCTATGAGTATTGAGCTACATCTAAGACATATGCTTAGACTAATCTATGATTAGAACAATAGGTTGTTCTTCGAAATTACTATGTGCTAGTGCTTATAATGAATTTGATTTCCGATGATTCTTTGAATTTCATTATCGGTATTTGAATTATGCGTTTACTCTTATGAGGTATAAGTATGTATATGTATAAGTATATTTATATGTATATCGATAGTTTAGATCTATGATGTTATAGGCGTACTCCCTTCGGGTTGAGGAAACTTATAACCCACAGTTATAAATTAGAGTATATACGTATATGTATATAAATACGTATAAGTGCCTATGTGTATATACGTGTAAAAGTATATGTGTCTTTATTACTAATGTTTGATCTCTATGTGCTTACTATAGTCTCGGAAATTACTTCCGAATTATGTGATTTAATTCCTTCGAATTACGTGAATGATATAATTGGAATTATTATCGTGTTGCTATTAAGATCTTGGACTTTCGTGCATTCATCGAGTCATTAATTGGTATTGCATGGTCTACTATAGAAAAGTCAAAATTGTAACGTTGCTACGGTTGAATAGACACGGGATACGGGGGGCCGGTATCCCAACAACAGTTACTATAGAACTATAGGGTGGTTAGCTCCCACCGAATGACCGGGCTCAGCATATAAACGTCTATTGCCGATGCTTACGTTAGGGATCCCAACAAGTGCATACTTGCATACGAAATATTTTGAAAGAAAAATGGTTTTATAAAGAGTTTTGGAAAGGGGCTTTCGTTCTAAAAAGGGGAATTTCGTGGGAAGGGATATTTTGTACAAGACAAGTTCCAAAATGAACTAAGAAATGATTTCTAAAGGAAAACGAATCCCCACATGATTTTCAAAGTGAATTTCAAATGGCTTTCAAAGCAAAACCAGACTTTTTTATTATGTGCTCATATGCGGAGTTATATGTTTAATTATTGGCGATGTGATTATATGTCGTGATTAACGTCGACGAAATAATATAGCATAATATAATTATGACGTAAATAACATAGACGGAAAAGAACATAGACGAATACTTTAGGACTCCCATAGGTCGTGAGAGATGCGATGAGAGAGGCGTGAGTTCGTCAGACTAAGACTAACGTCCTTACTGAGCCAGTGGTTGGGCTCATGCTTTTATGCAAATTATCTTTTCAGGTTCTCCAAGCTATTTAGGAGGCCGGCGGAGTGGAGTTCGAGGAATCACGAGCTTTGGTGCCTAGATTATTTTACTCGTAATTACCACGTCAACGATTTATCGAAAAACTAATCAACATAGTATGATTTCATTTTGTACTCTGATTTGGGAACCCAGTCTATTAAACGGGGGTATCTTAAATAAAGTTTATTTCCTTCCGCTGTCTCTCGAATGTTTTCTAAACCCCGATAATGTTTTATGTGGATTAATCCGCCACCTCGAGATTATTTTCAAAATCCCGTTCATGTTATGGTACACTCTCTATGAAAAACCTTATTTTCCGATTGTGGGTTAGATTTGAAGTAAAAGGAAATGGTTCTTAAATTTTAAAGTGGTTTTTCTCAAAGTTCAAATTTGTTCCAAAAAGTTTTTAATAAAGTCCGTGTTTTCTAAAATTTCTTTTAAATCATTGAGGGTGCTACAGGATTAATTTATATTTCCGTTTTAATTGGTGGATTTAGTATTCTATAGGTACAAATTGATAATGAGGTGTCCATGAAGGAAAAATGATCAAAGAGTAAGAAATGAGTTGCAATTAGGAAAATAAATTCAAATTAGAAGAGAGGATCCCTCAACATCTTCGGTAGTGTCCACGAAGTCGAGCATAACTTTCTCATCCTGACTCCAAATCAACTGGTTTCGGCGGCATTAGAAAGCTATTTCAGCTGCCTACAATTCCTGTCTAATGTCAAATTTCCAAATTCGGACTCGAACATGGTCAAAATTGGATTCCACAAGCGATCATGAAAATACCCGCTACAGTTCGAGGACACGAATGCGCATCAAGAAACGTGCACAAAAACACTCGCTACAAAAGATACGCACATAAGTAAAAGTACAAAATCATCCACAAAAGTACTCACGCAAAAGTGCATTCGCAAAAAGGTTCATGAAAACACAAATTACAATCCTTAGGACATTAATACAAATCAACAAACATGCACAAAGACACTCGCTCAAATGGACATGCACAAACGTACATGCAAAAAATCATGCGCAATAGTGCATTCGCAACAACGTTCTTAAAAACACGAAATACAACAATAGGACTTTAATACGCATAGCCAAACAACAGCAAGAACACTAGATACAAAAGATACAGTGGAGTGTAGAAATAACAGTCCACGTTTACGTTTACGTGGATTTTTTTATGGATTAATTTATATTCCCGTTTTAATTGGTGGATTTAGTATTCTATAGGTACAAATTGTTAATGAGGTGTCCATGAAGCAAAAATGATCAAAGAGTAAGAAAAGAGTTGCAATTAGGAAAATAAAATCAAATTAGAAGAGAGGATCCCTAAACATCTTCGGTAGTGTCCACGAAGTCGAGCATAACTTTCTCATCCTGACTCCAAATCAACTGGTTCCGACGGCATTAAAAAGCTATTTCAGCTGGTTACAATTCATGTCTAATGTAAAATTTCCAAATTCGGACTCGAACATGGTCAAAATAGGATTCGAAGAGCGATCATGAAAATACCCGCTACAGTTCGAGGACACAAATGCACATCAAGAAACGTGCACAAAAACACTCGATACAAAAGATACGCACTTAAGTAAAAGTACAAAATCATGCACAAAAGTACTCACGCAAAAGTGCATTCACAAAAAGGTTCATGAAAAGACAAACTACAATCCTTAGGACATTAATACAAATCAACAAACATGCACAAACACACTCGCTCAAATGGACATGCACAAACGTACATGCAAAAAATCATGCGCAAGAGTGCATTCGCAACAACGTTCTTAAAAACACAAAATACAACAATAGGACTTTAATACGCATAACCAAACAACAGCAAGAACACTAGATACAAAAGATTCAGTGGAGTGTAGAAATAATAGTCAACGTTTACGTTTACGTGGATTTTTTTATGGATTAATTTATATTTCCGTTTTAATTGGTGGATTTAGTATTCTATAGGTACAAATCGATAATGAGGTGTCCATGAAGCAAAAATGATCAAAGAGTAAGAAAAGAATTGCAATTAGGAAAATAAAATCAAATTAGAAGAGAGGATCCCTCAACATCTTCGGTAGTGTCCACGAAGTCGAGTATAACTTTCTCATCCGGACTCCAAATCAACTGGTTACGGCGGCATTAGAAAGCTAATTGTCGCTGGCTACAATTCCTGTCTAATGTCAAATTTCCAAATTCGGACTCGAACATGGTCAAAATTGGATTCCAAAAGCGATCATGAAAATACCCGCTACAGTTCGAGGACACGAATGCGCATCAAGAAACGTGCACAAAAACATTCGCAACAAAAGATACGCACATAAGTAAAAGTACATAAACATGCACAAAAGTACTCACGCAAAAGTTCATTCGCTAAAAGGTTCATGAAAACACAAACTACAATCATTAGGACATTAACACAAATCAACAAACATGCACAAACACACTCGCTCAAATGGACATGCACAAACGTACATGTAAAAAACCATGCGCAATAGTGCATTCGCAACAACGTTCTTAAAAACACGAAATACAACAATAGGACTTTAATACGCATAACCAAACAACAGCGATAACACTGGATACAAAAGACACAGTGGAGTGTGGAAATAACAGTCAACGTTTACGTTTACGTGGATTTTTTTATGGATTAATTTATATTTCTGTTTTAATTGGTGGATTTAGTATTCTATAGGTACAAATAGATAATGAGGTGTCCATGAAGCAAAAATGATCAAAGAGTAAGAAAAGAGTTGCAATTAGGAAAATAAAATCAAATTAGAAGAGAGGATCCCTCAACATCTTCGGTAGTGTCCACGAAGTCGAGCATAACTTTCTCATCCGGACTCCAAATCAACTGGTTCCTGCGGCAGTAGAAAGCTATTTCAGCTGGCTACAATTCCTGTCCAATGTCAAATTTCTAAATTCGGACTCGAACATGGTCAAAATAGGATTCCAAAAGCGATCATGAAAATACCCGCTACAGTTCGAGGACACGAATGCGCATCAAGAAACGTGCACAAAAACACTCGCTACAAAAGATACGCACATAAGTAAAAGTACAAAATCATGCACAAAAGTACTCACGCAAAAGTGCATTCGCAAAAAGGTTCATGAAAACAAAAACTACAATCATCAGGACATTAATACAAATCAACAAACATGCACAAACAAACTCTCTCAAATGGACATGCACAAACGTACATGTAAAAAAACATGCGCAACAGTGCATTCGCAACAACGTTCTTAAAAACACGAAATACAACAATAGGACTTTAATACGCATAACCAAACAACAGCAAGAACACTAGATACAAAAGATACAGTGGAGTGTAGAAATAATAGTCAACATTTACGTTTACGTGGATTTTTTTATGGATTAATTTATATTTCTGTTTTAATTGGTGGATTTAGTATTTTATAGGTACAAATTGATAATGAGGTGTCCATGAAGCAAAAATGATCAAAGAGTAAGAAAAGAGTTACAATTAGGAAAATAAAATCAAATTAGAAGAGAGGATCCCTCAACATCTTCGGTAGTGTCCACGAAGTCGAGCATAACTTTCTCATCCGGACTCCAAATCAACTGGTTCCGGCGGCATTAGAAAGCTATTTCAGCTGGCTACAATTCCTGTCTAATGTCAAATTTCCAAATTCGGACTCGAACATGGTCAAAATTGGATTCCAAAAGCGATCATGAAAATACCCGCTACAGTTCGAGGACACGAATGCGCATCGAGAAACGTGCACAAAAACATTCACAACAAAAGATACGCACATAAGTAAAAGTACATAAACATGCACAAAAGTACTCACGCAAAAGTTCATTCGCTAAAAGGTTCATGAAAACACAAACTACAATCATTAGGACATTAACACAAATCAACAAACATGCACAAACACACTCGCCCAAATGGACATGCACAAACGTACATGTAAAAAACCATGCGCAATAGTGCATTCGCAACAACGTTCTTAAAAACACGAAATACAACAATAGGACTTTAATACGCATAACCAAACAACAGCGACAACACTGGATACAAAAGACACAGTGGAGTGTGGAAATAACAGTCAACGTTTACGTTTACGTGGATTTTTTTATGGATTAGTTTATATTTCTGTTTTAATTGGTGGATTTAGTATTCTATAGGTACAAATAGATAATGAGGTGTCCATGAAGCAAAAATGATCAAAGAGTAAGAAAAGAGTTGCAATTAGGAAAATAAAATCAAATTAGAAGAGAGGATCCCTCAACATCTTCGGTAGTGTCCACGAAGTCGAGCATAACTTTCTCATCCGGACTCCAAATCAACTGGTTCATGCGGCAGTAGAAAGCTATTTCAGCTGGCTACAATTCTTGTCCAATGTCAAATTTCTAAATTCGGACTCGAACATGGTCAAAATAGGATTCCAAAAGCGATCATGAAAATACCCGCTACAGTTCGAGGACACGAATGCGCATCAAGAAACGTGCACAAAAACACTCGCTACAAAAGATACGCACATAAGTAAAAGTACAAAATCAAGCACAAAAGTACTCACGCAAAAGTGCATTCGCAAAAAGGTTCATGAAAACAAAAACTACAATCATCAGGATATTAATACAAATCAACAAACATGCACAAACAAACTCGCTCAAATGGACATGCACAAACGTACATGTAAAAAAACATGCGCAACAGTGCATTCGCAACAACGTTCTTAAAAACACGAAATACAACAATAGGACTTTAATACGCATAACCAAACAACAGCAAGAACCCTAGATACAAAAGATACAGTGGAGTGTAGAAATAACAATCAACGTTTACGTTTACGTGGATTTTTTTATGGATTAATTTATATTTCTGTTTTAATTGGTGGATTTAGTATTTTATAGGTACAAATTGATAATGAGGTGTCCATGAAGCAAAAATGATCAAAGAGTAAGAAAAGAGTTGCAATTAGGAAAATAAAATCAAATTAGAAGAGAGGATCCCTCAACATCTTCGGTAGTGTCCACGAAGTCGAGCATAACTTTCTCATCCGGACTCCAAATCAACTGGTTCCGGCGGCATTAGAAAGCTATTTCAGCTGGCTACAATTCCTGTCTAATGTCAAATTTCCAAATTCGGACTCGAACATGGTCAAAATTGGATTCCAAAAGGGATCATGAAAATACCCGCTACAGTTCGAGGACACGAATGCGCATCAAGAAATGTGCACAAAAACACTCGCTACAAAAGATACGCACATAAGTAAAAGTACAAAATCATGCACAAAAGTACTCACGCAAAAGTGCATTCGCAAAAAGGTTCATGAAAACACAAACTACAATCATCAGGACATTAATACAAATCAACAAACATGCACAAACACACTCGCTCAAATGGACATGCACAAACGTACATGTAAAAAAACATGCGCAAAAGTGCATTCGCAACAACGTCCTTAAAGACACGAAATACAACAATAGGACTTTAATACGCATAACCAAACAACAGCAAGAACACTAGATACAAAAGATACAGTGGTGTGTAGAAATAATAGTCAACGTTTACGTTTACGTGGATTTTTTTATGCATTAATTTATATTTCCGTTTTAATTGGTGGATTTAGTATTATATAGGTACAAATTGATAATGAGGTGTCCATGAAGCAAAAATGATCAAAGAGTAAGAAAAGAGTTGCAATTAGGAAAATAAAATCAAATTAGAATAGAGGATCCCTCAACATCTTCGGTAGTGTCCACGAAGTCGAGCATAGCTTTCTCATGCGGACTCCAAATCAACTGGTTCAGGCGACATTATAATGCTATTTCAGCTGGCTACAATTCCTGTCTAATATCAAATTTCCAACTTCAAACTCGAACATGGTCAAAATTGGATTCGAAAAGCGATCATGAAAATACCCGCTACAGTTCGAGGACACGAATGCGCATCAAGAAACGTGCACAAAAAGACTCGCTACAAAAGATACGCACATAAGTAATAGTACAAAATCATGCACAAAAGTACTCACGCAAAAGTGTATTCGCGAAAAGGTTCATGAAAACACAAACTACACTCCTAGGACCTTAATACAAATCAACAAACATGC
>NW_012192830.1:2470714-2482028 GCF_000504015.1 Erythranthe guttata
TCCGCGAATATATATATATATATATATATACCCCCCTCCCACATATATATATATATATCCCTGTGCCCGAATATCATTTTGAAATACTTGTATATACATATGCTTAAATATATGAAAGGTATAGGCAAGAATATGACATTAATATATTATTAATGCATAATTTGTAAATGCATAATTGTGTGTGTGCTTGTGTGCATCAGTGAGTGTGCATGTGTGCATAGGTAAGCTTAGATGTCTAATTGTGTAATGGATATAATGTGTTGGTGTATTTGTTGGTCACTTGATTGATATTTGTGATGTCTCTTGGTGGTTAAATTTATTGATGGTTGTTGTGAATTATTAGTACCTTTGGGTGCCTATGTGAAATTCTCATTACTTCTTTCTTGCCACTTTTGTAATAAATGAAAATAACTTGGGGAGGTTAATGGAATACTTAGAAATAATAAGAAGGGATACGGGGGGCCGGTATTCCAACCATAGATACCATAGTTCGGTGGTTTGATTCCACCAAAACGGGCTCAGAATAAATTCTTATTATCTAAGTACAAAAGTTAATCTCTCATCGGATCCGATAAAATGTTTTAAATAGTTCACTACGTTAATCGAAAACCGAGACATGTGTGTGTTTTTCGTAAATTTTGATTGCTCCTACGTGACTTAACATTTTATATATATAGTAGAACAATATTTGCAAATCTCGATATCTTTCGAGGTCCTTACTGAGCTTTGTTAGCTCATATAGATATTCTCCGTATGCAGGATCTAGTAGGGATAACTCCGCCGGTTTGGACTAGTAGCGGTTCGAGGGGTCGATTCCGGAAATTTTGGGCTCGTATGGAGGATCCACTCATGTTGCTTATTATCTTAGCTTTTGTTTATTTTGCATTAAAGACTCTTACTATTTCTATTGTAGCTCATGTATATTACTACCCCTAGTATAAGGCGAACTTTCCTATGTTTCCTTTTGAACTAGTATATGTAAAATAGTACGGCTTGATGGTTTAATATCTCCGCCTTATAATTATTTCCTTAAATCTTCGACTGTCTTCTCGTATGATAGTAAGTAACGAAACTTTGAATCTAAGGACAAGGTGACACCAATCGAATCTTATAAAAAAAAAAAAAAAAAACAATAAGCAGATATATAATTAAATAATCTTTTCCATGAATTTAGACTTCCGCTCGTGTATTCCTTAGTAAACTTTCCGGTTTATTAGTTGGAACTTAGGGGGTGTCACATCCCAAATCCTTCATCGAGAAACGTGTGGATAACCATACTTTAATTGACTGCAACATCCCTACATCATTCCCCATGAGTAGTATGTCATCAACATAAAGTACAAGGAAAGTCACTGCACTCCCACTAACCTTCTTGTAGACACAAGGTTCCTCCGGGTTTTTCACAAATTCAAACTCTTTGATAGTTGTGTCGAACCTTTTGTTCCAACTACGGGATGCTTGTTTCAATCCATAAATGGATCGCTGGAGTTTGCAAACCTTTTGCTCATCTCCAGAAGATATGAAGCCTTCCGGCTGCGCCATGTAAATTTCTTCCTCAATGTCCCCATTAAGGAAAGCGGTCTTCACATCCATTTGCCATATCTCGTAATCATACCACGCAGAGATGGCCAGCAAAATCCTAATGGACTTAAGCATAGCAACTGGAGAGAAGGTTTCCTCATAGTCAACTCCTTGCTTTTGAGTATAACCCTTCGCTACCAATCTAGCCTTGTAGGTCGATACCTTTCCATCTACTCCAATTTTCTTGTTATAGATCCACTTGCAGCCTATGGGAACGATTCCCTCGGGTGGATCTACCAAGGTCCATACCTTGTTGGAGTACATAGAGTCCATTTCGGATTTCATGGCATTTAGCCAATGTCCCTTGTCTGTATCCGATACAGCTTCGTTGAAAGTTCTAGGATCACATCCTTGGTCAACTTCATCAACGAGGAATAACCTATCGGGCGCTCTCCGAACTCTTTCGGATCTACGCAGCGACGGTTCAGGAGGTATATTAGTGGTTTGTTGAATTGGTTCATTATCTGATTGTTGTGCTTGAACTTCAGATTGTGGTTCTCGAACTTCTTCGAGATCAACTACACTGCCCTTTCTATCCGATAGAAATTCCTTCTCAAGGAACACGGCATTTCTCGAGACGAACACCTTTGCCGCGGAAACATAGTAGAATTCGTATCCCATGGAATCCTCGGGATACCCCACAAAATAGCATAGGTCGGATTTTCTATCCAACTTATCTCCCACTAGCCGCTTCACGTAAGCAGGACAACCCCATATCCTAATATGTTTAAACGTGGGTTTCTTGGAGTGCCAAAGTTCATAAGGTGTGGAGTTAACTGCTTTGGTATTAACCCTATTCAGCAAATACACGGCAGTTAGGAGTGCATGACCCCACAGGTATGCCGGTAGCTCGGTGAACCCCATCATAGATCGAACCATGTCTAACAGTGTTCGATTCCGACGTTCGGAAACTCCATTAAGTTGAGGAGTTCCAGGAGGAGTCCATTGAGACAGAATCCCATTCTCTTTAAGATAGTCTATAAACTCAGTACTTAAGTATTCGCCACCACGATCGGATCGTAGTTTCTTAATACGTCTACCGAGTTGGTTTTCTACTTGGTGTCTAAAATCTTTGAACTTTTCAAAAGTTTCAGACTTATACTTCATTAAGTACACGAAACCATACCTAGAATAATCATCGGTAAAGGTAACGAAGTAGTTAAAACCACCCCTAGCACTAACGCTTAGTGGACCACACACGTCTGAATGGATCAAATCCAAAAGACCCTCGGCCCGTTCCATCTTCCCTTTGAAGGGAGTCTTGGTCATTTTTCCTTTAAGGCAGGATATACAAGTTTGGAGTGATTTAACGTCCTCCAAGGAGAACATTCCTTCACTAACAAACTTGTTCATCCTTCTCAAGGAAATGTGACCTAGTCGAGCGTGCCAAAGTTGTGCGGGGTTAAGACTTATATCTTTTCGTTTTGCTGATATAACGTTAATAGGTATTTCATTTGGATTTAGTTCATATAAGTTGTTTATAAGTTGTCCCTTACAAATCATATTTTGTTCCTTTTGTATAATGCAAATCGAATGTCCAAAAACAAAAGTAAAACCTTCATTATCCAAAACAGGAATAGAAATAAGGTTTCGAATAAGTGACGGAACAAATAAACAATTGTTCAAAACAATGGAAAAACTAGAATCCAAAACAGAAAGATAAATTGTCCCAATGGCTTCAGCAGCAACCCTTGCTCCGTTGCCCATTCTTAGGTAGGTCTCACCCACATTAAGCTTCCTACTTCTTGTCATGAGCTCCAAATCATTACAAAGATCTGAGCCACAACCAGTATCCAATACCCAAGCAGAAGATTTAACGGACAAATTAACTTCAACTAAATACGTACCCTTTTCAGAACGTTTCTGATCGAGGTAAGCCTTGCAGTTGCGTCTCCTCTACTAGGAGCACAAGTTTCAGATTGCGAAACCAATCCAAATAGTTTGGACCGGTGAGTTTGTTTTGGTCGAGGATAGAGGAAAGGGGATGTTTGGACATTGTTGATGAGAAAATTTTAAGAAGACAATAATTAGAGTTTGGTTCGTAATAATCGTTACAATTAAAATTTTGGACTTTTATGTTTTAATTGTTCTCCCACTAATTTTATCGAATTCCACCACCCTCTAGCAGACAATCGAGAAAACTTATTTTTCTTTAATGGGCTTTAGGTCCAATAGCGCTAATGTAACCCGTAGTTAATCTATCCCGATTACATAAGCCTAAAGGTAGAGTACTATCAATCACATCACTATGTGACCCTAAAGATCGATTTACCTCACACTTGATAATGACCTAAGTTAATCTAGCGAATATCAAAATCTTCGTGTGTCAAGTCTAGCCTACCAATGTGAGATGTCATAGATCCAACTATATCAAACTAATGCAATCCCTAGTTAATCTAGCCGACCACATTAATCCAACATAATTTTATCTATGACCGTATCTCCATCTAATGTCAATTAAATTACAGCTTATCCCACAATAGCACTCCCCGCTAACACGGCTTACTGCACTATTATGAGAGGCTACACATAATTTAATTGTTGGTAGAAGGAAAGAAAAATTCAACAATTTGGTTTTTCTTTATAGCTTGATAATTATTCTTGATTAAGAATGAGGGATTTTATTTATTAAATCTTATTAGCTCATCGGAAGTTTTAGGTTATGATCGTTTGTGATTCCTACAACTATGTTCTCTAGGTATGTGGAAACGCATATTGATCCTAAGAGAGACATACGATCATCATCGTACTTAATCACAATTATTCATCTCATGAATTAATTAATTAATACGATAAATTGCAAATATAATTAACGGACTCCCTTCATTCATAAATCAATCAAATAAGAATGAAGTCCATTAGTTATTTGCTATCTAATTTGTGTTCCATTAATTAAACTAATTTAACGATTAAATTAAATAATTAATCCAACACTATTCTTTGAAGTCAAATTAAATTAATGGATCAATTATCTAATTTGGGTTTAATTGATAAATAATTTCAAAAATTAAAATCAATTAATTTTTAATATTAATTTCAGAAAATCAAATTAAATTTTTTTTTTCTTTTTTTGACCGGACCGGTTCGGTCAGCTGAAAAACAACAGCAAAAATCGAATTTTTTCAAAATTAAATCAAAAACGATTTTTTTCAAAATTAAAATTTTTAATATTTACTGAAATATTCAAAATATTTAATTAATATTAAAACACTCAACAAATCGAAGCATGCTTTCGAAAACGATAAACACGTTGACAAATAAACGATTAACCCGTGGCTCTGATACCACTGTTGGGGATCGTGCATGTATACGCAGCGGAATTTAAAATTTTTATATCGAACTAGTTTCGATTACATGCATAAACTAATCACATAGTCCACGTACCTTAACGCTTCCGCCATACATATGGTAATTATCGATTTAATTGAAAAATACGTAAAACCGAAAATTACGAAACATGCTTATACTTCATTTCACAAAATCGAAACATGTAATCACGTATTACTCATGCTCGCAAATTAATAATCATACAAACATGTTCGAATCGAATTACGAAAGTTCCGATTTAATTACCTCTTGTAGCGTGCGATTTCGACGAATCGAAATCCTAGAACGAGTCACGTACAAGCTGCTAATTACCAATCCACGGGGCTGCAATTCACGGCTGGAACAAGCTGATCCAGCAAGCAACGAGCGGCGACGAACGGCAGCAGCAGCGGCGGCGCGTGGCAGCGGCAGCGACGGCGCGTGAGCGGCGGTGCGGCGGTGCGTGGATTCGTCGGGGCAGCAGCTCCTCTCCAATTAGGTTTCACCTCGTATTTTCGACCCACTCGAACTACAGCACTAGATGTAAACGAGTTAGATAACAACACGAATAAACGAAAGAAGAAGAGGAGAAAACCGGCGGTGTTTCCGGCGGTGGTCGGCGGTGGCGCGTGCGCGGCAGCAACGGCCGAAGGGGGCTGAGCGGCTAGGGTTTTTGGTGCTGAAATTCTGATCTCAAAACTCTTTTTGAGGTCTATTTATACTTAGGGTTTTCAACCCTAGTGGGCTTAAGTCATTGGGCTTGACCCACTGATGCATTAAGCCCATTCCCTCGTCGGCCTCGTTTCTAATAAACGATCGTCCACAAAATTATAACAAAATTATATTTGTGACGAGCTCAAAGTCCTCGTCGATACGAGTGCCTCTTCGAAATTTCCAATTTCCAAAATTGGAAACTTCCACTTCAGTGGACTTGCTAAATCGGGAAACTTCCCAATTTAGAAAGTTCACTAAATTCCGCATGTCTCTCTTTCTCCACGTTTATTCCAATTCGCAATTCACAATTACGAATCTTGGATTCAATCATATCGACATCCAATCGTTCAAAGATTAACACATTAATCTATGCTTGTTGTTATCAAGGATCTATATTACACGAGAAGTGTGACCCTCAATGGTTCAGGTGTATGCTAGCCGTGGGCTCACAACTCTTTGTGATTCGAACAACACATTGTTCTTATACGAACTCCTCCCAAGAGTCCCGATTAGAGTAAAACTCATTTTACCTAATCCCCGATCAAATCGGTGCCCAACGAATCAAGATTGGCGTCTAGCAACTACGCATCATGATTCCCTAGATACAAATGAAGTGCCTGCAAGAACCTTATGATATAGTTAGCGTACAGTACGATCCCTTCGTAGCACATGTCCCGATTGAACTAGAGGCATTGGTTCACCGAGACCTCTTATAAAGTTCAATAACCGTGCGAACGTTCTAGGTATTATAAATCCGTTCGTGTGCGACTTAGGGACACACATTTCCCTAATCACCCCACTATCAACTCTGGCCAGAGATTCCATGGATTATAAACCGTCAGAACACACAGGACATCCATGACTACTCAAGCGCTCGAATCCCCTACTACAATGCACAGACTTCACACTAGATTTCGGATTGCACGAACGTTGGCCCTTGGAGCGGTCCGCGGTGGGACTCAGGGACAGGTCACGATACAATCGGTCCTCTAGTGAAGTCACGGTGATGTTTGGGTCTTAAGGACTAATGGTGTACAACTATATCTTAGAAACCTATTACTCGATGAATGAGAACCACTTATAGATTTCTAGGGCGAGGGAGTTCAGTGAACTCATCCAGTATGAGCACCCACTCAAGTATGCCGATGTCACAACACCGAGGACTGATGAGACGCAGTACACATACACTAAGTTCTAGTCTCAAAAGGGAAAGGCCGGTATCCTCATTATTGGCGTAACCCATCGACTAGGAACAAGGTTTAACAGTTACATTACATTGCTGAGTTATCTCACGATTCTACTAGACCAACTCACAGTAATAGAGTAACTCGTTAGGACTATATCTATGCTGCTTGCATGGGATAACAGATATAGAATGCCAAATGAAATATTTTATTATTACGAACGAAAAACGATTGTTTTATTACAAGGAAAAGAGAAAGACCACAACCACAAGTTGGCTTGCCGGTCACCTACTCTAACAATCTCCCACTTGACCTAAAGCCAACTACTCATAAATCTAAGTCCCATCGACTCTCGATGTTTCTCGTGGACTGATCCTGACAATGGCTTGGTGAAGGGATCTGCAATATTGTCCTCCGAGGTGACTCTGTCTAGCTTGACTTCACCTCTCTCTATGATCTCTCGGATCACATGGTATTTTCTCAACACGTGCTTCGACTTCTGATGAGCTCTTGGTTCCTTAGCTTGCGCTACGGCTCCGTTGTTATCGCAGTACAGCCGTACTGGATCGCTAGCGTTCGGAAATACACCCAACTCTTGGATGAATTTCCTAATCCATGACCCTTCCTTTGAAGCATCTGATGCTGCAATATATTCAGCCTCGGTGGTGGAATCAGCCGTCGTGCCTTGTTTGGAACTCTTCCAACACACGGCACCCCCGTTGACTTTGAATATATACCCCGAGTTTGACTTCGAGTCATCCACGTCCGATTGAAAACTAGAATCCGTGAAGCCTTCTAATTTCAACTCGGTATCCCCATAGACCAAAAACAAATCTCGAGTTCTTCGCAAGTACTTGAGAATGTCCTTCACAGCCTTCCAATGGGCTGGGCCGGGGTCGGACTGATATCTGCTTGTGACGCTCACACCATACGCAATATCAGGTCGTGTACATAGCATGCCATACATTATGCTTCCTATAGCGGATGCATAAGGTGTCCTTTTCATCTCCTGGATTTCCATTTGCGTTTGAGGACGCATGGATTTCGAGAGACGAACCCCATGGGACATTGGCAAGAATCCCTTCTTGGATTCTTCCATGCTAAACCGTTTGAGAACGGTGTCTATGTACATGGATTGGGACAAGCCAAGCAATCTCCTCGATCTATCTCTATAGATCCGTATTCCCAATACGTAGGATACTTCTCCCATGTAACACCCCTCGTCTTTGAATTTCCTAACTTTCTTACGTAAAGTTGATGCGTTTTAATTAAGTTTAATTCTTCTAAAATATTACTTGACTACGTGAATTATCGAATATATATGATAAATGAAATCATATATTATTTGTTAAATATGGATTGATGTGTGCACTATACACTTATTAATTAGTTTATACATACATGTATAAGTATTTACTTGATATATATATCTGTGTGTGTGTGTGTCTGCATGTGTGTGGAGATATGTGTGTGTGTGTGCATGCGTGTGTGTATATGTGTGCAGCGTGTGTGTGTGTGTATAATTACATATAGGTTGAGTATAATTATATAAACCTATATACTAACCTAGGGTCTAGACCTCAATAATCACCACCTAAACCACACTCAACCCCTAACCAAGAGGGGTAAACCCAAAAGTCTCTCTTCCTAATTTAAAAAGGGCCAATATATCTCTCTCTCTCTCGGCTGGTTTGCTCTCTCTCTCCCCCGAATTGTTTTCTCTCTCTCTTCCTCACCAAGTCTCTCTCCACCCCTCGGCAGCACCACCACCGTGAGCCACCATCAGCCACCCCAAGCTCCAAAAAAATCCTAACATGAGAATTCCCTATCCTATCCTCCTTCTAGAGTTCTCCAAGAACTCTATTTATACGAGGTGCCCTTTCACGGGAGAAATCACATCTCACCTCCTAATACGCTCCATAGCTCTCTCCCTCAAAATAGCTTGGTTAGAAATCGAAGATTGAAGAGGTAAAGAACCTCTCCCGATGTTTTCTAATTTCTTTCTTCTTTTCCCCTTTTCTGATCTTTTGATTCTCTTGAAGGTTCAAGAGCATTTTCTTTTGGCTAGCTTTCTTTCTAACATCAGGTAAGGAATCAAAATCCTTGCTGCAAATGGAGGTATCAAGTATCGAGAAAGGAATTTCGGAAAATAATCTAAAAGACACCCCTCTTTTCCGTTTCATGTTATTCGTGCATTTTTGTGTTTAATTTTGTTGATTCTTGCATTTTAAATCCTTGCATGTATGATCGGATTGCATAATCTAGAGATTCAAGCTTTTTGAAAAAGGGAACCAAATCCTTCATCGAGAAACGTGTGGATAACCATACTTTAGTTGACTGCAACATCCCTACATCATTCCCAATGAGTAGTATGTCATCAACATAAAGTATAAGGAAAGTCACTGCACTCCCACTAACCTTCTTGTAGACACAAGGTTCCTCCGGGTTTTTCACAAATTCAAACTCTTTGATAGTTGTGTCGAACCTTTTGTTCCAACTACGGGATGCTTGTTTCAATCCATAAATGGATCGCTGGAGTTTGCAAACCTTTTGCTCATCTCCAGAAGATATGAAGCCTTCCGGCTGCGCCATGTAAATTTCTTCCTCAATGTCCCCATTAAGGAAAGCGGTCTTCACATCCATTTGCCATATCTCGTAGTCATACCACGCAGAGATGGCCAGCAAAATCCTAATGGAATGCCAAATGAAATATTTTACATGGGATAACACTTGCATGGGATAACAGATATAGAATGCCAAATGAAATATTTTATTATTACGAACGAAAAACGATTGTTTTATTACAAAGAAAAAGAGAAGGACCACAACCACAAGTTGGCTTGCCGGTCACCTACTCTAACAAAAATTGGATTCCAAAAGCGATCATGAAAATACCCGCTACAGTTCGAGGACACGAATGCGTATCAAGAAACATTCACAAAAACACTCTTTACCAAAGATACGCACATAAATAAAAGTAAAAAATCATGCACAAAAGTACTCACGCAAAAGTGCATTCGCAAAAAGGTTCATGAAAACACAAACTACAATCCTACGACATTAATACAAATCAACAAACATGCACAAACACACTCGCTCAAATGGACATGCACAAACGTACATGTAAAAATACATGCGGAGAAGTGCATTCGCAACAACGTTCTTAAAAGCACGAAACACAACAATAGGAATTTAAAACGCATAACCAAACAACAGCAAGAACACTAGATACAAAAGATATAGTTAGGTGTAGAAATAACAGTCAACGTTTACGTTTACGTGGATTTTTTTATGGATTAATTTATATTTGTGTTTTAATTGGTGGATTTAGTATTCTATAGGTACAAATTGATAATGAGGTGTCCATGAAGCAAAAATCATCAAAGAGTAAGAAAAGAGTTGCAATTAGGAAAATAAAATCAAATTAGAAGAGAGGATCCCTCAACATCTTCGGTAGTGTCCTCGAAGTCGAGCATTACTTTCTCATCCGGACTCCAAATCAACTGATTCCGGCGGCATTAGAAAGCTATTTCAGCTGGCTTCTATTCCTGTCTAATGTCAAATTTCCAAATTCTGACTCGAACATGGTCAAAAGTGGATTCTAAAAGCGATCATGAAAATACCCGCTACAGTTCGAGGACACGAATGCGCATCAAGAAACGTGCACAAAAACAGTCGCTACAAAAGATACGCATATAAGTAACAGTACAAAATCATGCACAAAAGTACTCACGCAAAAGTGCATTCGCAAAAAGGTTCATTAAAACACAAACTACAATCCTAGGACATATTTACAAATCAACAAACATGCACAAATACGCTCGCTCAAATGGACATGCACAAACGTACATGTAAAAAAACATGCGCAAAAGGGCATTCGCAACAACGTTCTTAAAAACACGAAATACAACAATAGGACTTTAATACGCATAACCAAACAACAGCAAGAACACTAGATACAAAAGATACAGTGGAGTGTAGAAATAACAGTCAACGTTTACGTTTACGTGGATTTTTTTATGGATTAATTTATATTTCCGTTTTAATTGGTGGATTTAGTATTCTATAGGTACAAATTGATAAGGAGGTGTCCATGAAGCAAAAATGATCGAAGAGTAAGAAAAGAGTTGCAATTAGGAAAATAAAATCAAATTAGATGAGAGAATCCCTCAACATCTTCGGTAGTGTCCACGAAGTCGAGCCTAACTTTCTCATCTGGAGTCCAAATCAACTGGTTCCGGCGGCATTAGAAAGCTATTTCAGCCGGCTACAATTCTTGTCGAATTTCAATTTTCCAAATTCTGACTCGAACATGGTCAAAAGTGGATTCCAAAAGCGATCATGAAAATACCCGCTATAGTTTGAGGACACGAATGCGCGTCAAGAAACGTGCACAAAAACACTCGCGACAAAAGATACGCACATAAGTAAAAGTACAAAATCATGCACAAAAGTACTCACGCAAAAGTGCATTCGCAAAAAGGTTCATGAAAACACAAACTAGAATCCTAGGACATTAATACAAATCA
>NW_012192830.1:2482331-2512227 GCF_000504015.1 Erythranthe guttata
TGATCAAAGAGTAAGAAAAGAGGTACAATTAGAAAATAAAATGAATTAGAAGAGAGGATCCCTCAACATCTTCGGTAGTGTCCACGAAGTCGACCATAACTTTCTCATCCGGACTCCAAATCAACTGGTTCCGGCGGCATTAGAAAGCTATTTCAGCTGGCTACAATTCCTAGCTAATGTCAAATTTCCAATTTCGGACTCGAACCTTGTCAAAATTGGATTCCAAAAGCGATCATGAAAATACCCGCTACAGTTCGAGGTCACGAATGTGCATCAAGAAAAGTGCACAAAAACACTCGCTACAAAAGATACGCACATAAGTAAAAGTACAAAACCGTGCACAAAAGTACTCACGCAAAAGTGCATTCGCAGAAAGGTTCATGAAAACACAAACTACAGTCCTAGGACATTAATACAAATCAACAAACATGCTGAAACACACTCGCTCAAATGGACATGCAGAAACGTACATGTAAAATAACATGCGCAAAAGTGCATTCGCAACAACGTTCTTATAAACACGAAATACAACAATAGGACTTTAATACGCATAACCAAACAACAGCAAGAACACTAGATACAAAAGATACAGTGGAGTGTAGAAATAACAGTCAACGTTTAGGTTTACGTGGATTTTTTTATGGATTAATTTTTATTTTTGTTTTAATTGGTGGATTTAGTATTCTATAGGTACAAATCTATAATGAGGTGTCCATGAAGCAAAAATGATCAAAGAGTAAGAAAAGAGTTGCAATTAGAAAAATAAAATTAAATTAGAAGAGAGGATCCCTCAACATCTTCGGTAGTGTCCACGAAGTCGAGCATAACTATCTCATCCGGACTCCAAATCAACAAGTTCTGGCGGCATTAGAAAGCTATTTCAGCTGGCTACCATTCATGGCCAAAGTCAAATTTCCAAATTCGGACTCGAGCCTGGTCAAAATTGGATTCCAAAAGCAATCATGAAAATACCCGCTACAGTTCGAGGACACGAATGCGCATCAAGAAACGTGCACAAAAACACTCGCTACAAAAGATACGTACATAAGTATAAGTACAAAATCATGCACAAAATTACTCACGCAAAAGTGCATTCGCAAAAAGGTTCATGAAAACACAAACTACAATCCTACGACATTAATACAAACCAACAAACATGAACAAACACACTCGCTCAAATGGACATGCACAAACGTAAATGTAAAAATACATGAGCAAAAGTGCATTCGCAACAACGTTCTTAAAAACACGAAATACAACAATAGGACTTTCATACGCATAACCAAACAACAACAAGAACACTAGATACAAAAGATACAGTGGAGTGTAGAAATAACAGTCAACGTTTACGTTTATGTGGATTTTTTTATGGATTAATTTGTATTTCCGTTTTAATTGGTGGACTTAGTATTCTATATATACAAATTGATAATGACGTGTCCTTGAACCAAAAATGATCAAAGAGTAAGAAAAGAGTTGCAATTAGGAAAATAAAATCAAATTTGAAGAGAGGATCCCTCAACATCTTCGGTAGTGTCCACGAAGTTGAGCATAACTTTGTCATCCAGACTCTAAATCAACTGGTTCTTGCGGCATTAGAAAGCTATTTCAGCTGGCTACAATTCCTGTCTAATGTCAAATTTCCAAATTCGGACTCGAACATGGTTAAAATTAGATTCCAAAAGCGATCATGAAAATACCCGCTACAGTTCGAAGACACAAATTCGCATCAAGAAACGCGCACAAAAACACTCTCTACCAAAGATACGCACATAAGTAAAAGTACAAAATCATGCACAAAAGTACTCACGCAAATGTGCATACGCAAAAAGGTTCATAAAAACACAAACTACAATCCTACGACATTAATACAAATCAACAAACATGCACAAGCACACTCGCTCAAATGGACATGCACAAACGTACATGTAAAAATACATGCGGAAAAGTGCATTCGCAACAACGTTCTTAAAAACACGAAATACAACAATTGGACTTTAATACGCATAACCAAACAACATCAAGAACACTAGATACAAAAGATACAGTGGAGTGTAGAAATAACAGTCAACGTTTACGTTTACGTGGATTTTTTTCTTGATTAATTTATATTTCCGTTTTAATTGGTGGATTTAGTATTCTATAGGTACAAATTGATAATGAGGTGTCCATGAAGCAAAAATGATCGAATAGTAAGAAAATAGTTGCAATTAGGAAAATAAAATCAAATTAGATGAGAGAATCCCTCAACATCTTCGGTAGTGTCCACGAAGTCGAGCCTAACTTTTTCATCCGGAGTCCAAATCAACTGGTTCCGGCGGCATTAGTAAGCTATTTCAGCCGGCTACAATTCTTGTCGAATTTCATATTTCCAAATTCTGACTCGAACATGGTCAAAAGTGGATTCCAAAAGCGATCATGAAAATACCCGCTACAGTTCGAGGACACGAATGCGCATCAAGAAACGTGCACAAAAACACTCGCAACCAAAGATAAGCACATAAGTAAAAGTACAAAATCATGCACAAAAGTACCCACGCAAAAGTGCATTCGCAAAAAGGTTCATGAAAACACAAACTAGAATCCTAGGACATTAATACAAATCAACAAACATGCAGAAACACACTCGCTCAAATGGACATGCACAAACGTACATGTAAGAAAAACATGCGCAAAAGTGCATTCGCAACAACGTTCTTAAAAACACAAAATACAACACTAGGACTTCAATACGCATAACCAAACAACAGCAAGAACAATAGATACAAAAGATACAATGGAGTGTAGAAATAACACTCAACGTTTACGTTTACGTGGAGTTTTTTATGGATTAATTTATATTTCCGTTTTAACTGGTGGATTTAGTATTCTATAGGTAAAATTTATAATGAGGTGTCCCTGAAGCAAAAATGATCAAAGTGTAAGAAAAGAGTTGCAATTAGGAAAATAAAATGAAATTAGAAGAGAGGATCCCTCAACATCTTCGGTAGTGTCTACGAAGTCGAGCATAACTTTCTCATCCGGACTCCAAATCAACTAGTTTTGGCGGCATTAGAAAGCTATTTCAGCTGGCTACAATTCCTGGCTAATTTTAAATTTCCAATTTCGGACTCGAACCTGGTCAAAATTGGATTCCAAAAGCGATCATGAAAATACCCGCTATAGTTCGAGGTCACGAATGCGCATCAAGAAACGTGCACAAAAACAATCGCTACAAAAGATACGCACATAAGTAAAATTACAAAATCATGCACAAAAGTACTCACGCAAAAGTGCATTCGCACAAAGGTTCATGAAAACACAAACTACAGTCCTAGGACATTAATAGAAATCAATAAACATGCACAAACACACTCGCTCAAATGGACTTGCACAAACGTACATGTAAAATAACATGTGCAAAAGTGCATTCGCAACAACGTTCTTATAAACACGAAATACAACAATAGGACTTAATACGCATAACCAAACAACCACAAGAACACTAGATACAAAAGATACAGTGGAGTGTAGAAATAACAGTCAACGTTTACGTTTACGTGGATTTTTTTATGGCTTAAATTTTATTTCCGTTTTAATTGGTGGATTTAGTATTCTATAGGTACAAATTGATAATGAGGAGTCCATGAAGCAAAAATGATCACATAGTAAGAAAAGAGTTGCAATTAGGAAAATAAAATGAAATTAGAAGAGAGGATCCCTCAACATCTTCGGTAGTGTCCACGAAGTCGAGCATAACTTTCTCATCCGAACCCGGACTCCAAATCAACTGGTTTTGGCGGCATTTGAAAGCTATTTCAGCTGGCTACAATTCCTGGCTAAAGTCAAATTTCCAAATTCGAACTCGAACCTGGTCAAAATTGGATTCCAAAAGCGATCATGAAAATACCCGCTACAGTTCGAGGACACGAATGCGCATCAAGAAACTTGCACAAAAACACTCGCTACAAAAGATACGCACATAAGTAAAAGTACAAAATCATGCACAAAAGTACTCACGCAAAAGTGCATTCGCAAAAAGGTTCATGAAAACACAACACTACAATCCTACGACATTAATACAAATCAACAAACATGCACAAACACACTCGCTCAAATGGACATGCACAAACGTAAATGTAAAAATACATGCGCAAAAGTGCATTCGCAACAACGTTCTTAAAAACATGAAATACAACAATAGGACTTTAATACGCATAACATAAAAACAGCAAGAACACTAGATACAAAAGATACAGTGGGGTGTAGAAATAACAGTCAACGTTTACGTTTATGTGGATTTTTTTATGGATTGATTTATATTTCCGTTTTAATTGGTGTATTTAGTATTCTATATATACAAATTGATATTGAGGTGTCCTTGAAGCAAAAATGATCAGAGAGTAAGAAAAGAGTTGCAATTAGGAAAATAAAATCAAATTAGAAGAGAGGATCCCTCAACATCTTCGGTAGTGTCCACGAAGTTGAGCATAACTTTGTCATCCAGACTCCAAATCAATTGGTTCCTGCGGCATTAGAAAGCTATTTCAGCTGGCTACGATTCCTGTCTAATGTCAAATTTCCAAATTCGGACTCGAACATGGTCAAAATTGGATTCCAAAAGCGACAAGAAAATACCCGCTACAGTTCGAGAACACGAATGCGCATCAAGAAACGTGCACAAAAACACTCACTACCAAAGATACACACATAAGTAAAAGTACAAAATCATGCACAAAAGTATTCACGCAAAAGTGCATTCGCAAAAAGGTTCATGAAAACACAAACTGCAATCCTACGACATTAATACAAATCAACAAACATGCACAAACACACTCGCTCAAATGGACATGCACAAACGTACATGTAAAAATACATGCGGAAAAGTGCATTCGCAACAACGATCTTAAAAACACGAAATACAACAATAGGACTTTAATACGCATAACCAAACAACAGCAAGAACACTAGATACAAAAGATACAGTGGAGTGTAGAAATAACAGTCAACGTTTACGTTTACGTGGATTTTTTTCTGGATTAATTTATATTTCCGTTTTAATTGGTGGATTTAGTATTCTATAGGTACAAATTGATAATAAGGTGTCCATGAAGCAAAAATGATCAAAGAGTAAGAAAAGAGTTGCAATTAGGAAAATAAAATGAAATTAGAAGAGAGGATCCCTCAACATCTTCGGTAGTGTCCAAAAAGTCGAGCATAACTTTCTCATCCGGACTCTAAATCAACTGATTCCGGCGGCATTAGAAAGCTATTTCAGCTGGCTAAATTCGTGGCTAATGTCAAATTTCCAAATTCGGACTAGAACCTGGTCAAAATTGGATTCCAAAAGCGATCATGAAAATACCCGCTATAGTTTGAGGACACAACTGCACATCAAGAAACGTGCACAAAAACACTCGCTACAAAAGATACGCACATAAGTAAAAGTACAAAATCATGCACAAAAGTACTCACGCAAAAGTGCATTCGCAAAAAGGTTCATGAAAACACAAACTACATGTTGGGTTTCGGGCACGTGTACGCAGCGGAAAACAAAAATTTTATGCGATTTAAACGACTTTAAAGCACATAAGCACACGCCCGATAAATTAAATCAATTAATTGCGTACCTTTGCGCTTCCAGCGAAATTAAAAACAACATACATGCTAAATAATTTAACCGAATTTAAATCAATTAACATGCTCGCGTTTAAACCAATTAACATGCTTGCAACGATTAAAACGATTACACATAATCACATAAAATCATAAGATAGCAAACATGAATTCATAGTTTAAACATAGACGAATCGAAACAAGGGATTCGAGTGTTTACCTCTTGAAGCGTGAGGTAGAAGCGTTTAGCAAGTCGAGATTGCTACGGAAACCAATCCGTACAATCGGGGCAGCAATGGTGCAGCAGCAGCGGCGGTGAGAAGGGCACGGCGGCGCGTGAATTTCACGCGCGGTCTTCCTGGGCGGCGCGTGGGGCAGCGTGCGGCTTCGGCTTGTGCGCTGCTCCTCGATTCTTCGTTCTGCGATCTTCCTCCTCTCGGATTTCACCTCGTATACTTCGATCTACTAAACACGTGGCACTAGACACGTAATAGTTAGAATTAACGGAAGAAAAAGAAAGAAGAAAAGAAGCTACCAATACAATCGACCGATGAACGGCCGATTCCGGCGAAACGGCGGGGAGGACGGCGGTGGTGGCCGCGCGAGAGAGAGAGGCCGAGAGAGAGAGGTGGACGGCTAGGGTTAGGGTTTGTGTTTTTCACTTGTGTTTGTGCAAGACCTATAAATCAAGTATTTATATGTCTTGCATAAAACCCTAGCGGGCTTAAGTTGGACCGGGCTCAACAGCTTAAGTCCGTTAGTACTTTTATTTGCTCGTCTCTCTTAATTCAATGACCGAAAAATTGCAACGATTACATTTTCGGAATCATTATAATTTTCTCGTCATTACGAGTGCCATCTCTCATTTTCCAACTTTCCAAAAGTGGAAACCCTAGTTCAGTGCACTTTCTAAATTTGGAAACTTCCCGATTTAGAAAGTCCACTACAACGTTCGCCTATTCTTTTCCTTTTCTTATTCTCATTCGTAATTCCAAATTACGAATGTTGGACTCAATCGTATTGACTTCCAATTATGCAAAGATAAACTATTTTATCTCTGACCGTTTATTCAAAGATCTCATGTGCACGAGCAGTGTGACCCTCGATGGTTCAGGTGTAAGCTAGCCGTGGGCCCACAACTCTTTGTGGTCAAAACTCGTCCCTTAGAGTTACAATTAAGATGAAGCTCGTTTCACCTTAATCACCCAACCAATCAAGATTGGCGTTTAGCAACTACGCGTCATGATTCCCTAGATACAAATGAAGTGCCTGCAACAACCTTCAGATATAGTTAACGTACAGTACGGTCCCTTCGATTCATATGTCCCGATCGAACTAGAGGCATTAGTTCATCGAGACCTCTTTACGGTGCGATCGTTCCAAGTGTTGTAATCGTCACGTGCAAGACTTAGAGAATCGAATTCTCTAATCATCACTTAGTCAGCTCTGGCCAGAGACTTAGAATGATTACAAACTTCAGAACACACAGGACATCCAAGACTTTTCTAGCGATCGAATCCCCGACTACAATGCACATACCTCCCACTAGATTTCGGACTGCACGAACACTGGTCCTTGGGATGGTCCTCGGTGGAACTCAGGGACAGGTCACGATACAGCTGGTCCTCTAGTGAAGTCACGGTGATGTCTAGGTCATAAGGACTAATGGTGTACAACTATACCATAGATATCTCTACTTGATTATTGGGAACCACTTAGAGATTTCTAGGGTGAGGGAGTTCAGTGAACTCGTCAACTTACGAGCACCCACTTATGCATGCCGATATCACAATACCGTTTACTGATGAGATGCAGTACACATACACTAAGTGCTAGTCTTAACGGGAAAGGCCGATATCCTCATTAGTGGCGTAACCCTTCGACTAGGAACATGTTTTACAGTTATAATACTTAAGTAAATATCTCACGATCCTAACGATCAATTACTAGTACTTGTAATAACTGCAAGGACTATATCTATGCTTGTGACAAAGGGACAAAGATATAGAATGCCAAGGTGTTTTATCATTAATACGAATAAAGGTTCGTTTATTACAATAATAAATACGAAAGACCACAGCCACATGTTGGCTTGTTGGTCACCTACTCTAACAATCTCCCACTTGACCTAAAGCCAACTACCCATAAATCGCAATCCCATCGACTCTCGATGTTTCTCATGGACCGACCTTGGTAAAGGCTTCGTGAAGGGGTCTGCAACGTTCTATTCCGAGGTGACTCGTTCTACCTTAACTTCACCTCTATCAATGATCTCTCGGATCACGTGATACTTCCTCAGAATATGCTTCGACTTCTGATGAGATCGTGGCTCCTTAGCTTGCGCCACGGCTCCGGTGTTATCACAGTACAACGGTGCTGGATCACTAGCATCAGGAATGACACCCAACTCTTGGATGAATTTCCTTATCCAAGTCCCTTCTTTTGCAGCTTCAAACGCTGCAATGTATTCCGCTTCGGTAGTGGAATCGGCCGTCGTGGTTTGCTTGGAACTCTTCCAACACACGGCACCACCATTAAGCGTGAATATAAATCCAGAATTCGACTTTGAGTCGTCCACATCCGATTGAAAACTAGAGTCAGTGAAACCCTCTAATTTCAACTCGGCACCCCCATAGACCAAAAATATATCCTTAGTCCTTCGTAAGTACTTGAGGATATCTTTCACGGCTTTCCACTGAGCCGGGCCGGGGTTAGACTGATATCTGCTTGTGACACTCACAGCATACGCAATATCGGGTCTCGTACATAGCATGCCATACATTATGCTTCCTATGGCAGAAGCATAAGGCGTCCTTTTCATCTCCTCAATTTCACTAGGTGTTTGCGGACACATAGATTTCGAGAGACGAACCCCATGGGACATTGGAAAGAATCCTTTCTTGGATTCTTCCATGCTAAACCGTTTCATAACGGTGTCTATGTACAGGCTTTGGGATAAACCAAGCATCTTTCTCGCTCTATCTCTATAGATGCGTATTCCTAATACATAAGATGCTTCTCCCAAATCCTTCATTGAGAAACGTGTGGACAACCATGCTTTCGTTTGTTGCAGCATTCCTACGTCATTCCCAATGAGTAGAATGTCATCAACGTAAAGCACTAAAAATATCACTGCCCTCCCACTAACCTTCTTGTATACACAAGGTTCCTCCGGATTCTTCTCAAAATCAAACTCTTTGATAGTTGAGTCGAACCTAATGTTCCAACTACGGGATGCTTGCTTCAATCCATAAATGGATCGCTGGAGCTTGCAAACCTTTTGCTCACTTCCAGAAGATATGAAGCCTTCCGTCTGCGCCATGTAAATTTCTTCCTCAATATCTCCATTAAGGAAGGCGGTCTTCACATCCATTTGCCATATCTCGTGGTCGTACCACGTACCTATGGCCAGCAAAATCCTAATGGACTTCAGCATCGCGACTGGTGAAAAAGTTTCCTCATAGTCAACGCCTTGTCTTTGAGTGTAACCTTTCGCTACCAATCTAGCTTTATAGGTCGATACCTTTCCATCCACTCCAATTTTCTTCTTATAGATCCACTTGCAGCCTATACGAACAATTCCCTTGGGTGGATCTACCAAGGTCCACACCTTGTTGGAGTACATGGAGTCCATTTCGGATTTCATGGCAGTTAGCCAATGTCCCATGTCCGCATCCGATACGGCCTCATCGTATGTTCTTGGATCTCGTCCAAGATCAACATGATCTTCATCATTTTCGAGGAGGAATAACCTATCCGGCATTTTCCGAACTCTTTCGGATCTACGTACCGTAGGTTCAGGAGGTATATTAGTGGTTTGTTGTATTGGTTCGATTACTTGTTCTTGCGTTTGAACTTCACTTTGTGGTTCTTGAACTACTTCAAGTTCTATCACGCTGCCTTTTCTATCGGATAGAAACTCCCTTTCCAAAAAGGTGCCATTTCTTGAAACAAACGTCTTTGCTTCTTTGACATAGTAGAACTTGTATCCCATTGAGTCTTTGGGATACCCCACAAAATAGCACAAGTCGGATTTACTATCCAACTTATCTCCCACTAATCGCTTCACATAAGCGGGACAACCCCATATCCTAATATGTTTGTAGTTGGGTTTCCGGGAATGCCAAAGTTCATAAGGTGTGGATTTAACTGCTTTGGTGTTAACTCTATTCAGCAAATACGCGGCAGTACGGAGTGCGTGACCCCACAAGTATGCCGGTAAGTTTGTGAACCCCATCATTGATCGAACCATATCTAATAAAGTTCGATTCCGACGTTCGGAGACTCCATTAAGTTGAGGAGTTCCCAGTGGAGTCCATTGGGACTGTATCCCATTTTCTTTTAGATAGTCAATGAACTCGATGCTCAAGTATTCTCCCCCACGATCGGATCGCAGTTTCTTAATACTTCGTCCGAGTTGCTTTTCTACTTCATGTCTAAAATTTTTGAACCTTTCAAATGTTTCAGACTTGTACTTCATCAAGTACACATACCCATACCTAGAATAATCGTCGGTAAAGGTGGCGAAGTAGTTATATCCACCCTTCGCACTAACACTTAGTGGACCACATACGTCTGTATGGATCAAATCCAAAAGACCCTCGGCTCGTTCCATTTTCCCTTTGTAGGGTGACTTGGTCATTTTCCCTTTAAGGCAAGATTCACAAGTTTGTAGTGATTTCACGTCCTCCAAAGAGAACAATCCTTCACTGACAAAATCGTTCATCCTTCTTAAAGAGACATGACCTAATCTAGCGTGCCAAAGTTGTGCGGGGTTTTGATCTATCTCCTTACGTTTTGCTGATATAACATTAATAGGTATTTCATTTGGATTTAGTTCATACAAGTTGTTTAATAGTCGTCCTTTGCAAATCAAACTCTCATTCTTTTGTATAATGCAAATCGAATTTCCACAAACAAAAGTAAAACCTTCAATATCTAATACACGAATAGAAATAAGGTTTCTAATGAGCGACGGAACAAATAAACAATCGTTCAAAACAATAGGAAAACTAGAATCCAAAACATTTAAGTAAATTGTGCCAATGGCTTCAGCAGCAACTCTTGCTCCATTCCCCATCCTTAGGTAGGTCTCACCCGCTCTAAGTCTTCGACTTCTTGTCATTAGCTGCAAATCATTGCACAAATGTGAGCCACAGACCGTATCCAATACCCAAGAAGAAGAGTTGACAGACAAATTTACGTCAATGAAATACGTACCCTTTTCAGAACCTTTCTGCTTTAGGTAAGCCTTGCAGTTGCGGCGCCAATGTCCTTTCTTTCCACAGTGATGGCAAGCATCATCAACTTGTTTGCTAACCTTTGCTTTGGGGCCCCCACTACCTTCACCCACTTCGAACTTGCTGTTAGGGAAAAGAACTCTTTCCTTTCTCTTCTTTTGGAAAGAACTCTTCTTTCCAGAAGAAGCAGCAATGAGAACAGACTTCTCTTTCTTAATGGTGGACTCGAAGCTGACCAACATGTTCATTAACTCATCCAAGGGAGGATCTAGTTTGTTCATGTTGAAGTTCACTATGAACGATTCATAGGAACTAGGAAGAGACAACAGGATCAAATCCAACGAGAGCTCGGCCGGGAGGGTGACATCAAGATTCACTAGCTTTTCAAGGAGAGTGATCATTTTGTGACAGTGCTCGTGGACCGAAGTCCCTTCGCGCAATCTCGCCGTGATCAACTCCTTTGTAGCAGCGTACCTCGATGCCCTAATATTCTCACTATACATGCTATCGAGATGAGCCTTTATATCGAAAGCATGCAAGTGAGACTCATATTTCCTCGCAAGCGCGGGCTCCATGGCGGCTATCATATAGCACCTAGCATGAGTGTCATCTTTCTTCCAAACTTCATAAGTTTCTTTCTCAGCATCAGTCGCTGTGTCGGGTATAGTGGCGGGAAGTCTCTCGTTCAAAACATAGAGACGCCCCTCAACGGTTAATACAAGCTTAAGACTACGCAACCAATCTAGGTAATTAGGGCCATTGAGTTTATTGTCAAGGATTGACATTATGGGATTCTTAGACATAATTATCTGAGACATATAGAGAAGAGGATTATTAGAGATTCGCGTTAAATGATTGTTACAATTAAATGTTTGGACTTATGTTATTTAATTGTTCTCCCACTAATTTTATCGAGTTCCACTTCCCTCTAGTAGACAAACGAGAAAACTAATTTTTCTTAATGGGCTTTAGGTCCAATAGACAAATATAACCCGTAGTTAATCTAGACCGATTATATTTGGCCAGAGGTAGATCACAATTAATCATATCCACAATATGACCCTAAATTAATTTTCCTCACACTTGATAATGACCTAAGTTAATCTCGCGAATATCAAAATCGTCGTGTGTCAAGTCTAACCTACCAATCAAAGATGCTCATAGAACTTGATTATGCCAAACTAATGCAGTCCCTAGTTAATCTAGCCGACCACGTTAATCCAACATAACCCTTTTCTATGGCTACCTTCATCGTTATGTCAATTGAATTACAGCTTACTCTACCATAGCACTCCCCGGTAACACGGCTTACTGCACTATAGTAGAGGGCTACACATAATCCAACCGTTGGCAGAAGGAAAGAAATAACTCAAAAGATTGGGTTTTTCTTTATAGCTTGAAATGATTCTTAATTAAATTAAGAATGAGGGATTTTATTAAAATGTTTTATCTCATCAGAAGGTTCGGATTGGTCTATCTGATTCCTACATCTATGTTCTCTAAAGGTATATGGAAGCGCATATTGTCCTAAGAGGAACATACGACCTAATTTCATAATTAATTACATTAATTAATTATCGAGTTTTCAAAATAATTATAGAACCTCAACTAACATAAATCAATCAAATAATGTTGAGGTACTATTAATTAAGTTGAAGTATAATCAATATTATACGTGTGTTCTATTAATTGAAATCAATTTAACAATTTAAATTAATTAATTAATCTAACACCTATTTACTAAAATAGATGATTGTCGATCCAATTATCTAATTGGGATTAATTGAAAATAATTTTCCAAAAATTAAAATCAATTTTTTTTAAGTTTAATTTTAGAAATCTGATTTTTTTTTTTTTTTTTTTTTTTTTTTTTTTTTTTTTAATTTTCAGTGAACCGGTTCGGCCGACCGGTCTGACCGGTTCGGACCGAAACGGTCCGGTTCTGTCCGGTCCAGCTGACCCAAATCAGTAGGCCGGGTTAGTCGGACCGGGAACCGGTCTGACCGACCCGAATCCACGTGGATTCAGTCAACTAAATCGCACACAACCATCGAACCGGCCGGTTCGACCGGTTCGATCCGAACAATTAAAAACCGATGTTTTAAAAATAATTTCAGATCCGATTTTTCAATTTTAAACAATTTTAAAGCTGGAAAAATTCTAAACAATATTTCAAAAATATTTTAAACTTACGAAAACTCCCAATTACATAATACAACAATCGCTACTTTAATAAATCGAACATGCATAAAATCATAGCATATTAAACAAACGCAATTAATTGCGCAACAAGCTCTGATACCACTGTTGGGTTTCGGGCACGTGTACGCAGCGGAAAACAAAAAATTTATGCGATTTAAACGATTTTAAAGCACATAAGCACACGCCCGATAAATTAAATCAATTAATTGCGTACCTTTGCGCTTCCAGCGAAATTAAAAACAACATACATGCTAAATAATTTAACCGAATTTAAATCAATTAACATGCTCGCGTTTAAACCAATTAACATGCTTGCAACGATTAAAACGATTACACATAATCACATAAAATCATACGATAGCAAACATGAATTCATAGTTTAAACATAGACGAATCGAAACAAGGGATTCGAGTGTTTACCTCTTGAAGCGTGAGGTAGAAGCGTTTAGCAAGTCGAGATTGCTACGGAAACCAATCCGTACAATCGGGGCAGCAATGGTGCAGCAGCAGCGGCGGTGAGAAGGCCACGGCGGCGCGTGAATTTCACGCGCGGTCTTCCGGGGCGGCGCGTGGGGCAGCGTGCGGCTTCGGCTTGTGAGCTGCTCCTCGATTCTTCGATCTTCGATCTTCCTCCTCTCGGATTTCACCTCGTATACTTCGATCTACTAAACACGTGGCACTAGACACGTAATAGTTAGAATTAACGGAAGAAAAAGAAAGAAGAAAAGAAGCTACCAATACAATCGGCCGATGAACGGCCGATTCCGGCGAAACGGCGGGGAGGACGGCGGTGGTGGCCGCGGGAGAGAGAGAGGCCGAGAGAGAGAGGTGGACGGCTAGGGTTAGGGTTTGTGTTTTTCACTTGTGTTTGTGCAAGACCTATAAATCAAGTATTTATATGTCTTGCATAAAACCCTAGCGGGCTTAAGTTGGACCGGGCTCAACAGCTTAAGTCCGTTAGTACTTTTATTTGCTCGTCTCTCTTAATTCAATGACCGAAAAATTGCAACAATTACATTTTCGGAATCATTATAATTTTCTCGTCATTACGAGTGCCATCTCTCATTTTCCAACTTTCCAAAAGTGGAAACCCTAGTTCAGTGTACTTTCTAAATTTGGAAACTTCCCGATTTAGAAAGTCGACTACAACGTTCGCCTATTCTTTTCCTTTTCTTATTCTCATTCGTAATTCCAAATTACGAATGTTGGAGTCAATCGTATTGACTTCCAATTATGCAAAGATAAACTATTTTATCTATGACCGTTTATTCAAAGATCTCATGTGCACGAGCAGTGTGACCCTCGATGGTTCAGGTGTAAGCTAGTCGTGGGCCCACAACTCTTTGTGGTCAAAACTCGTCCCTTAGAGTTACCATTAAGATGAAGCTCGTTTCACCTTAATCACCCAACGAATCAAGATTGGCGTCTAGCAACAACGCGTCATGATTCCCTAGATACAAATGAAGTGCCTGCAAGAACCTTCAGATATAGTTAACGTACAGTACGGTCTCTTCGATTCATATGTCCCGATCGAACTAGAGGCATTGGTTCATCGAGACCTCTTTATACGTTCGATGACGGTGCGATCGTTCCAAGTGTTGTAATCGTCACGTGCAAGACTTAGAGAATCGAATTCTCTAATCATCACTTAGTCAGCTCTGGCCAGAGACTTAGAATGATTACAAACTTCATAACACACAGGACATCCAATACTTTTCTAGCGATCGAATCCCCGACTACAATGCACAGACCTCCCACTAGATTTCGGACTGCACGAACACTGGCCCTTAGGATGGTCCTCGGTGGAACTCAGGGACAGGTCACGATACAGCTGGTCCTCTAGTGAAGTCACGGTGATGTCTAGGTCATAAGGACTAATGGTGTACAACTATACCATAGATATCTCTACTCGATTATTGGGAACCACTTAGAGATTTCTAGGGTGAGGGAGTTCAGTGAACTCGTCAACTTACGAGCACCCACTTATGCATGCCGATATCACAATACCGTTTACTGATGAGATGCAGTACACATACACTAAGTGCTAGTCTTAACGGGAAAGGCCGATATCCTCATTAGTGGCGTAACCCTTCGACTAGGAACATGTTTAACAGTTATAATACTTAAGTAAATATCTCACGATCCTAACGATCAATTACTAGTACTTGTAATAACTGCAAGGACTATATCTATGCTTGTGACAAAGGGACAAAGATATAGAATGCCAAGGTGTTTTATCATTAATACGAATAAAGGTTCGTTTATTACAATAATAAATACGAAAGACCACAGCCACATGTTGGCTTGTTGGTCACCTACTCTAACACTACAATCCTAGGAAATTAATACAAATCAACAAACATGCACAAACACACTCGCTCATATGGACATGCACAAACGTATATGTAAAAAAACATGCGCAAAAGTGCATTCGCAACAACGTTCTTAAAAACACGAAATACAACAATAGGACTTTAATACGCATAACCAAACAACAACAAGAACACTAGATACAAAAGATACAGTGGAGTGTAGAAATAACAGTCAACGTTTACGTTTACGTGGATTTTTTTATGGATTAATTTATATTTCCGTTTTAATTTGTGGATTTAGTATTCTATAGGTACAAATTGATAATGAGGTGTCCATGAAGCAAAAATGATCAACGAGTAAGAAAAGAGTTGCAATTAGGAAAATAAAATCAAATTAGAAGAGATGATCCCTCAACATCTTCGGTAGTGTCCACGAAGTCGAGCATAACTTTCTCATCCGGACTCATAATCAACAGGTTCCGGCGGCATTAGAAAGGTATTTCAGCTGGCTACAGTTCCTGGCTAATGTCAAATTTCCAAATTCGGACTAGAACCTGGTCAAAATTGGATTCCAAAAGCGATCATGAAAATACCCGCTACAGTTCGAGGACACGAATGCGCATCAAGAAACGTGCACAAAAACACTCGCTACAAAAGATACGCACATAAGTAAAAGTACAAAATCATGCACAAAAGTACTCACGCAAAAGTGCATTCGCAAAAAGGTTCATGAAAACACAAACTAGAATCCTAGGACATTAATACAAATCAACAAACATGAACAAACATACTCGCTCAAATGGACATGCACAAACGTACATGTAAAAAAACATGCGCAAAAGTGCATTCGCAACAACGTTCATAAAAACACGAAATACAACACTAGGACTTTAATACGCATAACCAAACAACAGCAAGAACAATAGATATAATAGATACAGTGGAGTGTTGAAATAACACTCAACATTTACGTTTACGTGGAGTTTTTTATGGATTAATTTATATTTCCGTTTTAATTGGTGGATTTAGTATTCTATAGGTAAAATGGATAATGAGGTGTCCATGAAGCAAAAATGATCAAAGAGTAAGAAATGAGTTGCAATTTGGAAAATAAAATGAAATTAGAAGAGAGGATCCCTCAACATCTTAGGCAGTGTCCACGAAGTCGAGCATAACTTTCTCATGCGGACTCCAAATTAACTGGTTCCGGCGGCTTTAGAAAGCTATTTCAGCTGGCTACAATTCCTGGCTAATGTCAAATTTCCAAATTCGGACTCGAACCTGGTCAAAATTGGATTCCAAAAGCGATCATGAAAATACCCGCTACAGTTCGAGGACACGAATGCGCATCAACAAACGTGCACAAAAACACTCGCTACAAAAGATACGCACATAAGTAAAAGTACAAAATCATGCACAAAAGTACTCACGCAAAAGTGCATTCGCAAAAAGGTTCATGAAAACACAAACTACAATCCTAGGACATTAATACAAATCAACAAACATGCACAAACACACTCGCTCATATGGACATGCACAAACGTACATGTAAAAAAACATGCGCAAAAGTGCATTCGCAACAACGTTCTTAAAAACACGAAATACAACAATAGGACTTGAATACGCATAACCAAACAACAGCAAGAACACTAGATACAAAAGATACAGTGGAGTGTAGAAATAACAGTCAACGTTTACGTTTACGTGTATTTTTTTATGGATTAATTTATATTTCCGTTTTAATTTGTGGATTTAGTATTCTATAGGTACAAATTGATAATGAGGTGTCCATGAAGCAAAAATGATCAACGAGTAAGAAAAGAGTTGCAATTAGGAAAATAAAATCAAATTAGAAGAGAGGATCCCTCAACATCTTCGGTAGTGTCCACGAAGTCGAGCATAACTTTCTCATCCGGACTCATAATCAACAGGTTCCGGCGGCATTAGAAAGGTATTTCAGCTGGCTACAGTTCCTGGCTAATGTCAAATTTCCAAATTCGGACTAGAACCTGGTCAAAATTGGATTCCAAAAGCGATCATGAAAATACCCGCTACAGTTCGAGGACACGAATGCGCATCAAGAAACGTGCACAAAAACACTCGCTACAAAAGATACGCACATAAGTAAAAGTACAAAATCATGCACAAAAGTACTCACGCAAAAGTGCATTCGCAAAAAGGTTCATGAAAACACAAACTAGAATCCTAGGACATTAATACAAATCAACAAACATGAACAAACATACTCGCTCAAATGGACATGCACAAACGTACATGTAAAAAAACATGCGCAAAAGTGCATTCGCAACAACGTTCATAAAAACACGAAATACAACACTAGGACTTTAATACGCATAACCAAACAACAGCAAGAACAATAGATATAATAGATACAGTGGAGTGTTGAAATAACACTCAACATTTACGTTTACGTGGAGTTTTTTATGGATTAATTTATATTTCCGTTTTAATTGGTGGATTTAGTATTCTATAGGTAAAATGGATAATGAGGTGTCCATGAAGCAAAAATGATCAAAGAGTAAGAAATGAGTTGCAATTTGGAAAATAAAATGAAATTAGAAGAGAGGATCCCTCAACATCTTCGGCAGTGTCCACGAAGTCGAGCATAACTTTCTCATGCGGACTCCAAATTAACTGGTTCCGGCGGCTTTAGAAAGCTATTTCAGCTAGCTACAATTCCTGGCTAATGTCAAATTTCCAAATTCGGACTCGAACCTGGTCAAAATTTGATTCCAAAAGCGATCATGAAAATACCCGCTACAGTTCGAGGACACGAATGCGCATCAACAAACGTGCACAAAAACACTCGCTACAAAAGATACGCACATAAGTAAAAGTACAAAATCATGCACAAAAGTACTCACGCAAAAGTGCATTCGCAAAAAGGTTCATGAAAACACAAACTACAATCCTAGGACATTAATACAAATCAACAAACATGCACAAACACACTCGCTCATATGGACATGCACAAACGTACATGTAAAAAAACATGCGCAAAAGTGCATTCGCAACAACGTTCTTAAAAACACGAAATACAACAATAGGACTTGAATACGCATAACCAAACAACAGCAAGAACACTAGATACAAAAGATACAGTGGAGTGTAGAAATAACAGTCAACGTTTACGTTTACGTGTATTTTTTTATGGATTAATTTATATTTCCGTTTTAATTTGTGGATTTAGTATTCTATAGGTACAAATTGATAATGAGGTGTCCATGAAGCAAAAATGATCAACGAGTAAGAAAAGAGTTGCAATTAGGAAAATAAAATCAAATTAGAAGAGAGGATCCCTCAACATCTTCGGTAGTGTCCACGAAGTCGAGCATAAATTTCTCATCCGGACTCATAATCAACAGGTTCCGGCGGCATTAGAAAGGTATTTCAGCTGGCTACAGTTCCTGGCTAATGTCAAATTTCCAAATTCGGACTAGAACCTGGTCAAAATTGGATTCCAAAAGCGATCATGAAAATACCCGCTACAGTTCGAGGACACGAATGCGCATCAAGAAACGTGCACAAAAACACTCGCTACAAAAGATACGCACATAAGTAAAAGTACAAAATCATGCACAAAAGTACTCACGCAAAAGTGCATTCGCAAAAAGGTTCATGAAAACACAAACTAGAATCCTAGGACATTAATACAAATCAACAAACATGAACAAACATACTCGCTCAAATGGACATGCACAAACGTACATGTAAAAAAACATGCGCAAAAGTGCATTCGCAACAACGTTCATAAAAACACGAAATACAACACTAGGACTTTAATACGCATAACCAAACAACAGCAAGAACAATAGATATAATAGATACAGTGGAGTGTTGAAATAACACTCAACGTTTACGTTTACGTGGAGTTTTTTATAGATTAATTTATATTTCCGTTTTAATTGGTGGATTTAGTATTCTATAGGTAAAATGGATAATGAGGTGTCCATGAAGCAAAAATGATCAAAGAGTAAGAAATGAGTTGCAATTTGGAAAATAAAATGAAATTAGAAGAGAGGATCCCTCAACATCTTAGGCAGTGTCCACGAAGTCGAGCATAACTTTCTCATGCGGACTCCAAATTAACTGGTTCCGGCGGCTTTAGAAAGCTATTTCAGCTGGCTACAATTCCTGGCTAATGTCAAATTTCCAAATTCGGACTCGAACCTGGTCAAAATTGGATTCCAAAAGCGATCATGAAAATACCCGCTACAGTTCGAGGACACGAATGCGCATCAACAAACGTGCACAAAAACACTCGCTACAAAAGATACGCACATAAGTAAAAGTACAAAATCATGCACAAAAGTACTCACGCAAAAGTGCATTCGCAAAAAGGTTCATGAAAACACAAACTACAATCCTAGGACATTAATACAAATCAACAAACATGCACAAACACACTCGCTCATATGGACATGCACAAACGTACATGTAAAAAAACATGCGCAAAAGTGCATTCGCAACAACGTTCTTAAAAACACGAAATACAACAATAGGACTTGAATACGCATAACCAAACAACAGCAAGAACACTAGATACAAAAGATACAGTGGAGTGTAGAAATAACAGTCAACGTTTACGTTTACGTGTATTTTTTTATGGATTAATTTATATTTCCGTTTTAATTTGTGGATTTAGTATTCTATAGGTACAAATTGATAATGAGGTGTCCATGAAGCAAAAATGATCAACGAGTAAGAAAAGAGTTGCAATTAGGAAAATAAAATCAAATTAGAAGAGAGGATCCCTCAACATCTTCGGTAGTGTCCACGAAGTCGAGCATAAATTTCTCATCCGGACTCATAATCAACAGGTTCCGGCGGCATTAGAAAGGTATTTCAGCTGGCTACAGTTCCTGGCTAATGTCAAATTTCCAAATTCGGACTCGAACCTAGTAAAAATTGGATTCCAAAAGCGATCATGAAAATACCCGCTACAGTTCGAGGACACGAATGCGCACCAAGAAACGTTCACAAAAACACTCGCTACAAAAGATATGCACATTAGTAAAAGTACAAAATCATGCACAAAAGTACTCACGCAAAAGTGCATTTGCAAAAAGGTTCATGAAAACACAAACTACAATCCTAGGACATTAATACAAATCAACAAACATGCACAAACACACTCGCTCAAATGGACATGCACACTCGTACATGTAAAAAAACATGCGCAAAAGTGCATTCGCAAAAAGTTTCTTAAAAACACGAAATACAACAATAGGACATTAATACGCATAACCAAACAACAACAAGAACACTTGATACAAAAGATACAGTGGAATGTAGAAATAACAGTCAACATTTATGTTTACGTGGATTTTTTTATGGATTAATTTATATTTCCGTTTTAATTGGTGGATTTAGTATTCTATAGGTACAAATTGATAATGAGGTGTCCATGAAGCAAAAATGATCAAAGAGTAAGAAAAGAGTTGCAAATAGGAAAATAAAATGAAATTAGAAGAGAGGATCCCTCAACATCTTCGGTAGTGTCCACGAAGTCGAGCATAACTTTCTCATCCGCACTCCAAATCAACTGATTCCGGCGGCATTAGAAAGCTATTTCAGCTGGCTACAATTCGTGTCTAATGTCAAATTTCCAAATTCTGACTCGAACATGGTCAAAAGTGGATTCCAAAAGGGATCATGAAAATACGCGCTACAGTTCGAGGACAAGAATGCGCATCAAGAAACGTGCACAAAAACAGTCGCTACAAAAGATACGCACATAAGTAACAGTACAAAATCATGCACAAAAGTACTCACGCAAAAGTGCATTCGCAAAAAGGTTCATTAAAACACAAACTACAATCCTAGGACATTTATACAAATCAACAAACATGCACAAACACACTCGCTCAAATGGACATGCACAAACGTACATGAAAAAAAACATGCGCAAAAGTGCATTCGCAACAACGTTCTTAAAAACACGAAATACAACAATAGGACTTTAATACGCATAACCAAACAACAATAAGAACACTAGATACAAAAGATACAGTGGAGTGTAGAAATAACAGTCAACGTTTACGTTTACGTGGATTTTTTTATGGATTAATTTATATTTCCGTTTTAATTGGTGGATTTAGTATTCTATAGGTACAAATTGATAATGAGTTGTCCATGAAGCAAAAATGATCGAAGAGTAAGAAAAGAGTTGCAATTAGGAAAATAAAATGAAATTAGAAGAGAGGATCCCTCAACATCTTCGGTAATGTCCAGGAAGTCGAGCATAACTTTCTCATCCGTACTCCAAATCAACCAGTTCCGGCAGCATTAGAAAGGTATTTCAGCTGGCTACAATTCCTGGCTAATGTCATATTTCCAAATTCGGACTCGAACCTAGTCAAAATTGGATTCCAAAAGCGATCATGAAAATACCCGCTACAGTTCGAGGACACGAATACGCATCAAGAAACGTGCACAAAAACACTCGCTACAAAAGATACGCACGTAAGTAAAAGTACAAAATCATGCACAAAAGTACTCACGCAAAAGTGCATTCGCAAAAAGGTTCATGAAAACATAAACAACAATCCTAGGACATTAATACAAATCAACAAACATGAACAAACATACTCGCTCAAATGGACATGCACAAACGTACATGTAAAAAAACATGCGTAAAAGTGCATTCGCACAACGTCTTAAAAACACGAAATACAACACTAGGACTTTAATACGCATAACCCAAACACAGCAAGAACAATAGATATAATAGATACAGTGGAGTGTTGAAATAACACTCAACGTTTACGTTTACGTGGATTTTTTTATGGATTAATTTATATTTCCGTTTTAATTGGTGGATTTAGTATTCTATAGGTACAAATTGATAATGAGTTGTCCATGAAGCAAAAATGATCAAAGAGTAAGAAAAGAGTTGCAATTAGGAAAATGAAATCAAATTAGATGAGAGGATCCCTCAACATCTTCGGTAGTGTCCACGAAGTCGAGCCTAACTTTCTCATTTGGAGTCCAAATCAACTGGTTCCGGCGGCATTAGAAAGCTATTTCAGCTGGCTACAATTTCTGGCTAATGTCAAATTTCCAAATTCGGACTCGAACCTGGTCAAAATTGGATTCCAAAAGCGATCATGAAAATACCCGCTATAGTTCGAGGACACGAATGCGCATCAAGAAACGTGCAAAAAAACACTCGCTACAAAAGATACGCACATAAGTAAAAGTAGAAAATCATGTACAAAAGTACTCACGCAAAAGTGCATTCGCAAAAAGGTTCATGAAAACACAAACTACAATCCTAGGACATTAATACAAATCAACAAACATGCACAAACACACTCGCTCATATGGACATGCACAAACGTACATGTAAAAAAACATGCGCAAAAGTGCATTCACAACAACGTTCTTAAAAACACGAAATACAACAATAGGACTTTAATACGCATAACCAAACAACAGAAAGAACACTAGATACAAAAGATACAGTGGAGTGTAGAAATAACAGTCAACGTTTAAGTTTACGTGGATTTTTTTATGGATTAATTTATGTTTTTGTTTTAATTGGTGGATTTGGTATTCTATAGGTACAAATTGATAATGAGGTGTCCATGAAGCAAAAATGATCACAGAGTAAGAAAAGAGTTGCAATTAGGAAAATAAAATGAAATTAGAAGAGAGGATCCCTCAACATCTTCGGTAGTGTCCACGAAGTCGAGCATAACTTTCTCATCCGGACTCCAAATCAACTGGTTCCGGCGGCATTAGAAAGCTATTTCAGCTGGCTACAATTCCTGGCTAATGACAAATTTCCAAATTCGGACTCGAACCTAGTAAAAAGTGGATTCCAAAAGCGATCATGAAAATACCCGCTACAGTTCGAGGACACGAATGCGCACCAAGAAACGTTCACAAAAACACTCGCTACAAAAGATACGCACATTAGTAAAAGTACAAAATCATGCACAAAAGTACTCACGCAAAAGTGCATTCGCAAAAAGGTTCATGAAAACACAAACTACAATCCTAGGACATTAATACAAATCAACAAACATGCACAAACACACTCGCTCAAATGGACATGCAGACTCGTACATGTAATAAAACATGCGCAAAAGTGCATTCGCAAAAATGTTCTTAAAAACACGAAATACAACAATAGGACATTAATACGCATAACCAAACAACAACAAGAACACTTGATACAAAAGATACAGTGGAATGTAGAAATAACAGTCAACATTTATGTTTACGTGGATTTTTTTATGGATTAATTTATATTTCTGTTTTAATTGGTGGATTTAGTATTCTATATGTACAAATTGATAATGAGGTGTCCATGAAGCAAAAATGATCAAAGAGTAAGAAAAGAGTTGCAATTAGGAAAATAAAATGAAATTAGAAGAGAGGATCCCTCAACATCTTCGGTAGTGTCCACGAAGTCGAGCATAACTTTCTCATCCGCACTCCAAATCAACTGATTCCGGCGGCATTAGAAAGCTATTTCAGCTGGCTACAATTCGTGTCTAATGTCAAATTTCCAAATTCTGACTCGAACATGGTCAAAAGTGGATTCCAAAAGGGATCATGAAAATACCCGCTACAGTTCGAGGACACGAATGCGCATCAAGAAACGTGCACAAAAACAGTCGCTACAAAAGATACGCACATAAGTAACAGTACAAAATCATGCACAAAAGTACTCACGCAAAAGTGCATTCGCAAAAAGGTTCATTAAAACACAAACTACAATCCTAGGACATTTATACAAATCAACAAACATGCACAAACACACTCGCTCAAATGGACATGCACAAACGTACATGAAAAAAAACATGCGCAAAAGTGCATTCGCAACAACGTTCTTAAAAACACGAAATACAACAATAGGACTTTAATACGCATAACCAAACAACAATAAGAACACTAGATACAAAAGATACAGTGGAGTGTAGAAATAACAGTCAACGTTTACGTTTACGTGGATTTTTTTATGGATTAATTTATATTTCCGTTTTAATTGGTGGATTTAGTATTCTATAGGTACAAATTGATAATGAGTTGTCCATGAAGCAAAAATGATCGAAGAGTAAGAAAAGAGTTGCAATTAGGAAAATAAAATGAAATTAGAAGAGAGGATCCCTCAACATCTTCGGTAATGTCCAGGAAGTCGAGCATAACTTTCTCATCCGTACTCCAAATCAACCAGTTCCGGCAGCATTAGAAAGGTATTTCAGCTGGCTACAATTCCTGGCTAATGTCATATTTCCAAATTCGGACTCGAACCTAGTCAAAATTGGATTCCAAAAGCGATCATGAAAATACCCGCTACAGTTCGAGGACACGAATACGCATCAAGAAACGTGCACAAAAACACTCGCTACAAAAGATACGCACGTAAGTAAAAGTACAAAATCATGCACAAAAGTACTCACGCAAAAGTGCATTCGCAAAAAGGTTCATGAAAACATAAACAACAATCCTAGGACATTAATACAAATCAACAAACATGAACAAACATACTCGCTCAAATGGACATGCACAAACGTACATGTAAAAAAACATGCGTAAAAGTGCATTCGCAACAACGTTCATAAAAACACGAAATACAACACTAGGACTTTAATACGCATAACCAAACAACAGCAAGAACAATAGATATAATAGATACAGTGGAGTGTAGAAATAACACTCAACGTTTACGTTTACGTGGATTTTTTTATGGATTAATTTATATTTCCGTTTTAATCGGTGGATTTAGTATTCTATAGGTACAAATTGATAATGAGTTGTCCATGAAGCAAAAATGATCGAAGAGTAAGAAAAGAGTTGCAATTAGGAAAATGAAATCAAATTAGATGAGAGGATCCCTCAACATCTTCAGTAGTGTCCACGAAGTCGAGCATAACTTTCTCATCCGGACACCAAATCAACTGATTCCGGCGGCATTAGAAAGCTATTTCAGCTGGCTACAATGTGTGTCTAATGTCAAATTTCCAAATTCGGACTCGAACCTGGTCAAAATTGGATTCCAAAAGCGATCATGAAAATACCCGCTACAATTCGAGGACACGAATGCGCATCAAGAAACGTGCAAAAAAACACTCGCTACAAAAGATACGCACATAAGTAAAAGTAGAAAATCATGTACAAAAGTACTCACGCAAAAGTGCATTCGCAAAAAGGTTCATGAAAACACAAACTACAATCCTAGGACATTAATACAAATCAACAAACATGCACAAACACACTCGCTCAAATGGACATGCACAAATGTACATGTAAAAAAACATGCGCAAAAGTGCATTCGCAACAACGTGCTTAAAAACACGAAATACAACAATAGGACTTTAATACGCATAACCAAACAACAGCAAGAACACTAGATATAAAAGATACAGTGGAGTGTAGAAATAACTGTCAACGCTTACATTTACGTGGATTTTTTTATGGATTAATTTGTATTTCCGTTTTAATTGGTGGATTTAGTATTATATAGGTTCGAATTGATAATGAGGTGTCCATGAAGTAAAAATGATCAAAGAGTAACAAAAGAGTTGCAATTAGGAAAATAAAATCAAAATAGAAGAGAGGATCCCTCAACATCTTCGGTAGTGCCCACGAAGTCGAGCATAACTTTCTCATCCGGAGTCGAAATTAACTGGTTCCGGCGACATTAGAAAGCTATTTGAGCTGGCTACAGTTCCTGTATCATGTCGAATTTCCAAATTTGGACTCGAACATGGTCAAAATTGGATTCCAAAAGCGATCATGAAAATACCCGTTACAGTTCGAGGACACGAATGCGCATCAAGAAACGTGCACAAAAACAATCGCTACAAAAGATACGCACATAAGTAAAAGTACAATATCATGCACAAAAGTACTCACGCAAAAGTGCATTCGCAAAAAGGTTCATGAAAACACAAACTACAATCCTAGGACATTAAAACAAATCAACAAACATGCACAAACACACTCGCTCAAATGGACATGCACAAACGTACATGTAAAAAAACATGCGCAAAAGTGCATTCGCAACAACGTTCTTAAAAACACGAAATACAACAATAGGACTTTAATACGCATAACCAAACAACAGCAAGAACACTAGATACAAAAGATACAGTGGAGTGTAGAAATAACAGTCAACAATTACGTTTACGTGGATTTTTTTATGGATTAATTTATATTTCCGTTTTAATTGGTGGATTTAGTATTCTATAGGTACAAATTGATAATGAGGTGTCCATGAAGCAAAAATGATCGAAGAGTAAGAAAAGAGTGGCAATTAGGAAAATAAAATCAAATTAGATGAGAGAATCCCTCTACATCTTCGGTAGTGACCACGAAGTCGAGCCTAACTTTCTCATCCGGAGTCCAAATCAACTGGTTCCGGCGGCATTATAAAGCTATTTCAGCCGGCTACAATTCTTTTCGAATTTCATATTTCCAAATTCTGACTCGAACATGGTCAAAAGTGGATTCCAAAAGCGATCATGAAAATACCCGCTACAGTTCGAGGACATGAATGCGCATCAAGAAACGTGCACAAAAACACTCGCTACAAAAGATACGCACATAAGTAAAAGTACAAAATCATGCACAAAAGTACCCACGCAAAAGTGCATTCGCAAAAAGGTTCATGAAAACACAAACTAGAATCCTAGGACATTAATACAAATCAACAAACATGCACAAACACACTCGCTCAAATGGACATGCACAAACGTACATGTAAAAAAACATGCGCAAAAGTGCATTCGCAACAACGTTCTTAACAACACAAAATACAACACTAGGACTTTAATACGCATAACCAAACAACATCAAGAACAATAGATACAAAAGATACAATGGAGTGTAGAAATAACACTCAACGTTTACGTTTACGTGGAGTTTTTTATGGATTAATTTATATTTCCGTTTTAACTGGTGGATTTAGTATTCTAAAGGTAAAATTTATAATGAGGTGTCCATGAAGCAAAAATGATCAAAGTGTAAGAAAAGAGTTGCAATTAGGAAAATAAAACCAAATTAGAAGAGAGGATCCCTCAACATCTTCGGTAGTGTCAACGAAGTCGAGCATAACTTTGTCATCCAAACTCCAAATCAACTGGTTTGGCGGGATTAGAAAGCTATTTCAGCTGGCTTCAATTCCTGTCTAATGTCAAATTTCAAAATTCGGACTCGAACATGGTCAAAATTGGATTCCAAAAGCGATCATGAAAATACCCGCTACAGTTCGAGGACACGAATGCGCATCAAGAAACGTGCACAAAAACACTCTTTACCAAAGATACGCACATAAATAAAAGTAAAAAATCATGCACAAAAGTACTCACGCAAAAGTGCATTCGCAAAAAGGTTCATGAAAACACAAACTACAATCCTACGACATTAATACAAATCAACAAACATGCACAAACACACTCGCTCAAATGGACATGCACAAACGTACATGTAAAAATACATGCGGAGAAGTGCATTCGCAACAACGTTCTTAAAAACACGAAATACAACAATAGGACTTTAATACGCATAACCAAACAACAGCAAGAACACTAGATACAAAAGATACAGTGGAGTGTAGAAATAACAGTCAACAATTACGTTTACGTGGATTTTTTTATGGATTAATTTATATTTCCGTTTTAATTGGTGGATTTAGTATTCTATAGGTACAAATTGATAATGAGGTGTCCATGAAGCAAAAATGATCAAAGAGTAAGAAAAGAGTTGCAATTAGGGAAATAAAATCAAATTAGAAGAGAGGATCCCTCAACATCTTCGGTAGTGTCCTCGAAGTCGAGCATTACTTTCTCATCCGGACTCCAAATCAACTGATTCCGGCGGCATTAGAAAGCTATTTCAGCTGGCTTCAATTCCTGTCTAATGTCAAATTCCCAAATTCTGACTCGAACATGGTCAAAAGTGGATTCCAAAAGCGATCATGAAAATACCCGCTACAGTTCGAGGACACGAATGCGCATCAAGAAACGTGCACAAAAACAGTCGCTACAAAAGATACGCATATAAGTAACAGTACAAAATCATGCACAAAAGTACTCACGCAAAAGTGCATTCGCAAAAAGGTTCATTAAAACACAAACTACAATCCTAGGACATATTTACAAATCAACAAACATGCACAAATACGCTCGCTCAAATGGACATGCACAAACGTACATGTAAAAAAACATGCGCAAAAGGGCATTCGCAACAACGTTCTTAAAAACACGAAATACAACAATAGGACTTTAATACGCATAACCAAACAACAGCAAGAACACTAGATACAAAAGATACAGTGGAGTGTAGAAATAACAGTCAACGTTTAGGTTTACGTGGATTTTTTTATGGATTAATTTTTATTTTTGTTTTAATTGGTGGATTTAGTATTCTATAGGTACAAATCTATAATGAGGTGTCCATGAAGCAAAAATGATCAAAGAGTAAGAAAAGAGTTGCAATTAGAAAAATAAAATTAAATTAGAAGAGAGGATCCCTCAACATCTTCGGTAGTGTCCACGAAGTCGAGCATAACTATCTCATCCGGACTCCAAATCAACTGGTTCTGGCGGCATTAGAAAGCTATTTCAGCTGGCTACAATTCATGGCCAAAGTCAAATTTCCAAATTCGGACTCGAACCTGGTCAAATTGGATTCCAAAAGCAATCATGAAAATACCCGCTACAGTTCGAGGACACGAATGCGCATCAAGAAACGTGCACAAAAACACTCGCTACAAAAGATACGCACATAAGTATAAGTACAAAATCATGCACAAAAGTACTCACGCAAAAGTGCATTCGCAAAAAGGTTCATGAAAACACAAACTACAATCCTACGACATTAATACAAACCAACAAACATGCACAAACACACTCGCTCAAATGGACATGCACAAACGTAAATGTAAAAATACATGAGCAAAAGTGCATTCGCAACAACGTTCTTAAAAACACGAAATACAACAATAGGACTTTCATACGCATAACCAAACAACAGCAAGAACACTAGATACAAAAGATACAGTGGAGTGTAGAAATAACAGTCAACGTTTACGTTTATGTGGATTTTTTTATGGATTAATTTGTATTTCCGTTTTAATTGGTGGACTTAGTATTCTATATATACAAATTGATAATGACGTGTCCTTGAACCAAAAATGATCAAAGAGTAAGAAAAGAGTTGCAATTAGGAAAATAAAATCAAATTTGAAGAGAGGATCCCTCAACATCTTCGGTAGTGTCCACGAAGTTGAGCATAACTTTGTCATCCAGACTCCAAATCAACTGGTTCTTGCGGCATTAGAAAGCTATTTCAGCTGGCTACAATACCTGTCTAATGTCAAATTTCCAAATTCGGACTCGAACATGGTTAAAATTAGATTCCAAAAGCGATCATGAAAATACCCGCTACAGTTCGAGGACACTAATTCGCATCAAGAATCGCGCACAAAACACTCTCGGACACACACCGGGGGTACAGGCCAAGTCCGCAATGAAGCTGCCTCCTCTGACCCCCCCCTTAGGCCCCTTTTTT
>NW_012192830.1:2518631-2547663 GCF_000504015.1 Erythranthe guttata
AAAAACGCGTCCGTCCCTTTTTTTCAGAGTCATTCAGCTGCTGCGTTCCCCCGGGGGCGCCTAGCCGGGCATTAAAAGCTATTTCAGCTGGCTAAATTCGTGGCTAATGTCAAATTCCAAATTCGGACTAGAACCTGGTCAAAATTGGATTCCAAAAGCGATCATGAAAATACCCGCTATAGTTTGAGGACACAACTGCACATCAAGAAACGTGCACAAAAACACTCGCTACAAAAGATACGCACATAAGTAAAAGTACAAAATCATGCACAAAAGTACTCACGCAAAAGTGCATTCGCAAAAAGGTTCATGAAAACACAAACTACATGTTGGGTTTCGGGCACGTGTACGCAGCGGAAAACAAAAATTTTATGCGATTTAAACGACTTTAAAGCACATAAGCACACGCCCGATAAATTAAATCAATTAATTGCGTACCTTTGCGCTTCCAGCGAAATTAAAAACAACATACATGCTAAATAATTTAACCGAATTTAAATCAATTAACATGCTCGCGTTTAAACCAATTAACATGCTTGCAACGATTAAAACGATTACACATAATCACATAAAATCATAAGATAGCAAACATGAATTCATAGTTTAAACATAGACGAATCGAAACAAGGGATTCGAATGTTTACCTCTTGAAGCGTGAGGTAGAAGCGTTTAGCAAGTCGAGATTGCTACGGAAACCAATCCGTACAATCGGGGCAGCAATGGTGCAGCAGCAGCGGCGGTGAGAAGGCCACGGCGGCGCGTGAATTTCACGCGCGGTCTTCTGGTGCGGCGCGTGGGGCAGCGTGCGGCTTCGGCTTGTGCGCTGCTCCTCGATTCTTCGATCTTCGATCTTCCTCCTCTCGGATTTCACCTCGTATACTTCGATCTACTAAACACGTGGCACTAGACACGTAATAGTTAGAATTAACGGAAGAAAAAGAAAGAAGAAAAGAAGCTACCAATACAATCGGCCGATGAACGGCCGATTCCGGCGAAACGGCGGGGAGGACGGCGGTGGTGGCCGCGGGAGAGAGAGAGGCCGAGAGAGAGAGGTGGACGGCTAGGGTTAGGGTTTGTGTTGTGTGTGTGCAAGACCTATAAATCAAGTATTTATATGTCTTGCATAAAACCCTAGCGGGCTTAAGTTGGACCCGGCTCAACAGCTTAAGTCCGTTAGTACTTTTATTTGCTCGTCTCTCTTAATTCAATGACCGAAAAATTGCAACGATTACATTTTCGGAATCATTATAATTTTCTCGTCATTACGAGTGCCATCTCTCATTTTCCAACTTTCCAAAAGTGGAAACCCTAGTTCAGTGCACTTTCTAAATTTGGAAACTTCCCGATTTAGAAAGTCCACTACAACGTTCGCCTATTCTTTTCCTTTTCTTATTCTCATTCGTAATTCCAAATTACGAATGTTGGACTCAATCGTATTGACTTCCAATTATGCAAAGATAAACTATTTTATCTCTGACCGTTTATTCAAAGATCTCATGTGCACGAGCTGTGTGACCCTCGATGGTTCAGGTGTAAGCTAGCCGTGGGCCCACAACTCTTCCCTTAGAGTTACAATAAAGATGAAGCTCGTCCCTTAGAGTTACAATAAAGATGAAGCTCGTTTCACCTTAATCACCCAACGAATCAAGATTGGCGTCTAGCAACTACGCGTCATGATTCCCTAGATACAAATGAAGTGCCTGCAAGAACCTTCAGATATAGTTAACGTACAGAACGGTCCCTTCGATTCATATGTCCCGATCGAACTAGAGGCATTAGTTCATCGAGACCTCTTTATATGTTTGATGACGGTGCGATCGTTCCAAGTGTTGTAATCGTCACGTGCAAGACTTAGAGAATCGAATTCTCTAATCATCACTTAGTCAGCTCTGGCCAGAGACTTAGAATGATTACAAACTTTCAGAACACACAGGACATCCAAGACTTTTCTAGCGATCGAATCCCCGACTACAATGCACAGACCTCCCACTAGATTTCGGACTGCACGAACACTGGCCCTTGGGATGGTCCTCGGTGGAACTCAGGGACAGGTCACGATACAGCTGGTCCTCTAGTGAAGTCACGGTGATGTCTAGGTCATAAGGACTAATGGTGTACAACTATACCATAGATATCTCTACTCGATTATTGGGAACCACTTAGAGATTTCTAGGGTGAGGGTGTTCAGTGAACTCGTCAACTTACGAGCACCCACTTATGCATGCCGATATCACAATACCGTTTACTGATGAGATGCAGTACACATACACTAAGTGCTAGTCTTAACGGGAAAGGCCGATATCCTCATTAGTGGCGTAACCCTTCGACTAGGAACATGTTTAACAGTTATAATACTTAAGTAAATATCTCACGATCCTAACGATCAATTACTAGTACTTGTAATAACTGCAAGGACTATATCTATGCTTGTGACAAAGGGACAAAGATATAGAATGCCAAGGTGTTTTATCATTAATACGAATAAAGGTTCGTTTATTACAATAATAAATACGAAAGACCACAGCCACATGTTGGCTTGTTGGTCACCTACTCTAACAATCTCCCACTTGACCTAAAGCCAACTACCCATAAATCGCAATCCCATCGACTCTCGATGTTTCTCATGGACCGACCTTGGTAAAGGCTTCGTGAAGGGGTCTGCAACGTTCTCTTCCGAGGTGACTCGTTCTACCTTAACTTCACCTCTATCAATGATCTCTCGGATCACGTGATACTTCCTCAGAATATGCTTCGACTTCTGATGAGATCGTGGCTCCTTAGCTTGCGCCACGGCTCCGGTGTTATCACAGTACAACGGTACTGGATCACTAGCATCAGGAATGACACCCAACTCTTGGATGAATTTCCTTATCCAAGTCCCTTCTTTTGCAGCTTCAGACGCTGCAATGTATTCCGCTTCGGTAGTGGAATCGGCCGTCGTGCTTTGCTTGGAACTCTTCCAACACACGGCACCACCATTAAGCGTGAATATAAATCCAGAATTCGACTTTGAGTCGTCCACATCCGATTGAAAACTAGAGTCAGTGAAACCCCTAATTTCAACTCGGCACCCCCATAGACCAAAAATATATCCTTAGTCCTTCGTAAGTACTTGAGGATATCTTTCACGGCTTTCCACTGAGCCGGGCCGGGGTTAGACTGATATCTGCTTGTGACACTCACAGCATACGCAATATCGGGTCTCGTACATAGCATGCCATACATTATGCTTCCTATGGCAGAAGCATAAGGCGTCCTTTTCATCTCCTCAATTTCACTAGGTGTTTGCGGACACATAGATTTCGAGAGACGAACCCCATGGGACATTGGCAAGAATCCTTTCTTGGATTCTTCCATGCTAAACCGTTTCATAACGGTGTCTATGTACAGGCTTTGGGATAAACCAAGCATCTTTCTCGCTCTATCTCTATAGATGCGTATTCCTAATACATAAGATGCTTCTCCCAAATCCTTCATTGAGAAACGTGTTGACAACCATGCTTTCGTTTGTTGCAGCATTCCTACGTCATTCCCAATGAGTAGAATGTCATCAACGTAAAGCACTAAAAATATCACTGCCCTCCCACTAACCTTCTTGTATACACAAGGTTCCTCCGGATTCTTCTCAAAATCAAACTCTTTGATAGTTGAGTCGAACCTAATGTTCCAACTACGGGATGCTTGCTTCAATCCATAAATGGATCGCTGGAGCTTGCAAACCTTTTGCTCACTTCCAGAAGATATGAAGCCTTCCGGCTGCGCCATGTAAATTTCTTCCTCAATATCTCCATTAAGGAAGGCGGTCTTCACATCCATTTGCCATATCTCGTGGTCGTACCACGCAGCTATGGCCAGCAAAATCCTAATGGACTTCAGCATCGCGACTGGTGAAAAAGTTTCCTCATAGTCAACGCCTTGTCTTTGAGTGTAACCTTTCGCTACCAATCTAGCTTTATAGGTCGATACCTTTCCATCCACTCCAATTTTCTTCTTATAGATCCACTTGCAGCCTATACGAACAATTCCCTTGGGTGGATCTACCAAGGTCCACACCTTGTTGGAGTACATGGAGTCCATTTCGGATTTCATGGCAGTTAGCCAATGTCCCATGTCCGCATCCGATACGGCCTCATCGTATGTTCTTGGATCTCGTCCAAGATCAACATGATCTTCATCATTTTCGAGGAGGAATAACCTATCCGGCATTTTCCGAACTCTTTCGGATCTACGTACCGTAGGTTCAGGAGGTATATTAGTGGTTTGTTGTATTGGTTCGATTACTTGTTCTTGCGTTTGAACTTCACTTTGTGGTTCTTGAACTACTTCAAGTTCTATCATGCTGCCTTTTCTATCGGATAGAAACTCCCTTTCCAAAAAGGTGGCATTTCTTGAAACAAACGTCTTTGCTTCTTTGACATAGTAGAACTCGTATCCCATTGAGTCTTCGGGATACCCCACAAAATAGCACAAGTCGGATTTACTATCCAACTTATCTCCCACTAATCGCTTCACATAAGCGGGACAACCCCATATCCTAATATGTTTGTAGTTGGGTTTCCGGGAATGCCAAAGTTCATAAGGTGTGGATTTAACTGCTTTGGTGTTAACTCTATTCAGCAAATACGCGGCAGTACGGAGTGCGTGACCCCACAAGTATGCCGGTAAGTTTGTGAACCCCATCATTGATCGAACCATATCTAATAAAGTTCGATTCCGACGTTCGGAGACTCCATTAAGTTGAGAAGTTCCCGGTGGAGTCCATTGGGACTGTATCCCATTTTCTTTTAGATAGTCAATGAACTCGATGCTCAAGTATTCTCCACCACGATCGGATCGCAGTTTCTTAATACTTCGTCCGAGTTGCTTTTCTACTTCATGTCTAAAATCTTTGAACCTTTCAAATGTTTCAGACTTGTTCTTCATCAAGTACACATACCCATACCTAGAATAATCGTCGGTAAAGGTGGCGAAGTAGTTATATCCACCCTTCGCACTAACACTTAGTGGACCACATACGTCTGTAAGGATCAAATCCAAAAGACCCTCGGCTCGTTCCATTTTCCCTTTGTAGGGTGACTTGGTCATTTTCCCTTTAAGGCAAGATTCACAAGTTTGTAGTGATTTCACGTCCTCCAAAGAGAACAATCCTTCACTGACAAAATCATTCATCCTTCTTAAAGAGACATGACCTAATCTAGCGTGCCAAAGTTGTGCGGGGTTTTGATCTATCTCCTTACATTTTGCTGATATAACATTAATAGGTATTTCATTTGGATTTAGTTCATACAAGTTGTTTAATAGTCGTCCTTTGCAAATCAAATTCTCATACTTTTGTATAATGCAAATCGAATTTCCAAAAACAAAAGTAAAACCTTCAATATCTAATACAGGAATAGAAATAAGGTTTCTAATGAGCGACGGAACAAATAAACAATCGTTCAAAACAATAGGAAAACTAGAATCCAAAACATTTAAGTAAATTGTGCCAATGGCTTCAGCAGCAACTCTTGCTCCATTCCCCATCCTTAGGTAGGTCTCACCTGCTCTAAGTCTTCGACTTCTTGTCATTAGCTGCAAATCATTGCACAAATGTGAGCCCCAGCCCGTATCCAATACCCAAGAAGAAGAGTTGACAGACAAATTTACGTCAATGAAATACGTACCCTTTTCAGAACCTTTCTGCTTTAGGTAAGCCTTGCAGTTGCGGCGCCAATTTCCTTTCTTTCCACAGTGATGGCAAGCATCATCAACTTGTTTGCTAACCTTTGCTTTGGGGCCCCCACTACCTTCACCCACTTCGAACTTGCTGTTTGGGAAGGGAACTCTTTCCTTTCTCTTCTTTTGGAAAGAACTCTTCTTTCCAGAAGTAGCAGCAATGAGAACAGACTTCTCTTTCTTAATGGTGGACTCGAAGCTGACCAACATGTTCATTAACTCATCCAAGGGAGGATCTAGTTTGTTCATGTTGAAGTTCACTATGAACGATTCATAGGAACTAGGAAGAGACAACAGGATCAAATCCAACGAGAGCTCGGCCGGGAGGGTGACATCAATATTCACTAGCTTTTCAAGGAGAGTGATCATTTTGTGACAGTGCTCGTGGACCGAAGTCCCTTCGCGCAATCTCGCCGTGATCAACTCCTTTGTAGCAGTGTACCTCGATGCCCTAATATTCTCACTATACATGCTATCGAGATGAGCCTTTATATCGAAAGCATGCAAGTGAGACTCATATTTCCTCGCAAGCGCGGGCTCCATGGCGGCTATCATATAGCACCTAGCATGAGTGTCATCTTTCTTCCAAACTTCATAAGTTTCTTTCTCAGCATCAGTCGCTGTGTCGGGTATAGTGGCGGGAAGTCTCTCGTTCAAAACATAGAGACGCCCCTCAACGGTTAATACAAGCTTAAGACTACGCAACCAATCTAGGTAATTAGGGCCATTGAGTTTATTGTCGAGGATTGACATTATGGGATTCTTAGACATAATTATCTGAGACATATAGAGAAGAGGATTATTAGAGATTCGCGTTAAATGATTGTTACAATTAAATGTTTGGACTTATGTTATTTAATTGTTCTCCCACTAATTTTATCGAGTTCCACTTCCCTCTAGTAGACAAACGAGAAAACTGATTTTTCTTAATGGGCTTTAGGTCCAATAGACAAATATAACCCGTAGTTAATCTAGCCCGATTATATTTGGCCAGAGGTAGATCACAATTAATCATATCCACAATATGACCCTAAATTAATTTTCCTCACACTTGATAATGACCTAAGTTAATCTCGCGAATATCAAAATCGTCGTGTGTCAAGTCTAACCTACCAATCAAAGATGCTCATAGAACTTGATTATGCCAAACTAATGCAGTCCCTAGTTAATCTAGCCGACCACGTTAATCCAACATAACCCTTTTCTATGGCTACCTTCATCGTTATGTCAATTGAATTACAGCTTACTCTACCATAGCACTCCCCGCTAACACGGCTTACTGCACTATAGTAGAGGGCTACACATAATCCAACCGTTGGCAGAAGGAAAGAAATAACACAACAGATTGGGTTTTTCTTTATAGCTTGAAATGATTCTTAATTGAATTAAGAATGAGGGATTTTTATTAAAATGTTTTATCTCATCAGAAGGTTCGGATTGGTCTATGTGATTCCTACATCTATGTTCTCTAAAGGTATATGGAAGCGCATATTGTCCTAAGAGGAACATACGACCTAATTTCATAATTAATTACATTAATTAATTATCGAGTTTTCAAAATAATTATAGAACCTCAACTAACATAAATCAATCAAATAATGTTGAGGTACTATTAATTAAGTTGAAGTATAATCAATATTATACGTGTGTTCTATTAATTGAAATCAATTTAACAATTTAAATTAATTAATTAATCTAACACCTATTTACTAAAATCGATGATTGTCGATCCAATTATCTAATTGGGATTAATTGAAAATAATTTTCCAAAAATTAAAATCAATTTGTTTTAAGTTTAATTTTAGAAATCTGAATTTTTTTTTTTTTTTTTTTTTTTTTAATTTTCAGTGAACCGGTTCGGCCGACCGGTCTGACCGGTTCGGACCGAAACGGTCCGGTTCTGTCCGGTCCAGCTGACCCAAATCAGTGGGCCGGGTCAGTCAGACCGGGAACCGGTCTGACCGACCCGAATCCACGTGGATTCAGTCAACTAAATCGCACACAACCATCGAACCGGCCGGTTCGACCGGTTCGATCCGAACAATTAAAAACCGATGTTTTAAAAATAATTTCAGATCCGATTTTCCAATTTGAAACAATTTTAAAGCTGGAAAAATTCTAAACAATATTTCAAAAATATTTTAAACTTACCAAAACTCCCAATTACATAATACAACAATCGCTACTTTAATAAATCGAACATGCATAAAATCATAGCATATTAAACAAACGCAATTAATTGCGCAACAAGCTCTGATACCACTGTTGGGTTTCGGGCACGTGTACGCAGCGGAAAACAAAAATTTTATGCGATTTAAACGACTTTAAAGCACATAAGCACACGCCCGATAAATTAAATCAATTAATTGCGTACCTTTGCGCTTCCAGCGAAATCAAAAACAACATACATGCTAAATAATTTAACCGAATTTAAATCAATTTACATGCTCGCGTTTAAACCAATTAACATGCTTGCAACGATTAAAACGATTACACATAATCACATAAAATCATACGATAGCAAACATGAATTCATAGTTTAAACATAGACGAATCGAAACAAGGGATTCGAGTGTTTACCTCTTGAAGGGTGAGGTAGAAGCGTTTAGCAAGTCGAGATTGCTACGGAAACCAATCCGTACAATCGGGGCAGCAATGGTGCAGCAACAGCGGCGGTGAGAAGGCCACGGCGGCGCGTGAATTTCACGCGCGGTCTTCCGGGGCGGCGCGTGGGGCAGCGTGCGACTTCGGCTTGTGCGCTGCTCCTCGATTCTTCGATCTTCGATCTTCCTCCTCTTGGATTTCACCTCGTATACTTCGATCTACTAAACACGTGGCACTAGACACGTAATAGTTAGAATTAACGGAAGAAAAAGAAAGAAGAAAAGAAGCTACCAATACAATCGGCCGATGAACGGCCGATTCCGGCGAAACGGCGGGGAGGACGGCGGTGGTGGCCGCGGGAGAGAGAGAGGCCGAGAGAGAGAGGTGGACGGCTAGGGTTAGGGTTTGTGTTTTTCACTTGTGTTTGTGCAAGACCTATAAATCAAGTATTTATATGTCTTGCATAAAACCCTAGCGGGCTTAAGTTGGACCGGGCTCAACAGCTTAAGTCCGTTAGTACTTTTATTTGCTCGTCTCTCTTAATTCAATGACCGAAAAATTGCAACAATTACATTTTCGGAATCATTATAATTTTCTCGTCATTACGAGTGCCATCTCTCATTTTCCAACTTTCCAAAAGTGGAAACCCTAGTTCAGTGCACTTTCTAAATTTGGAAACTTCCCGATTTAGAAAGTCCACTACAACGTTCGCCTATTCTTTTCCTTTTCTTATTCTCATTCGTAATTCCAAATTACGAATGTTGGACTCAATCGTATTGACTTCCAATTATGCAAAGATAAACTATTTTATCTCTGACCGTTTATTCAAAGATCTCATGGTTCAGGTGTAAGCTAGCCGTGGGCCCACAACTCTTTGTGGTCAAAACTCGTCCCTTAGAGTTACCATTAAGATGAAGCTCGTTTCACCTTAATCACCCAACGAATCAAGATTGGCGTCTAGCAACTACGCGTCATGATTCCCTAGATACAAATGAAGTGCCTGCAAGAACCTTCAGATATAGTTAACGTACAGTACGGTCCCTTCGATTCATATGTCCCGATCGAACTAGAGGCATTGGTTCATCGATACCTCTTTATATGTTCGATGACGGTGCGATCGTTCCAAGTGTTGTAATCGTCACGTGCAAGACTTAGAGAATCGAATTCTCTAATCATCACTTAGTCAGCTCTGGCCAGAGACTTAGAATGATTACAAACTTTCAGAACACACAGGACATCCAAGACTTTTCTAGCGATCGAATCCCCGACTACAATGCACAGACCTCCCACTAGATTTCGGACTACACGAACACTGGCCCTTAGGATGGTCCGTGGTGGAACTCAGGGACAGGTCACGATACAGCTGGTCCTCTAGTGAAGTCACGGTGATGTCTAGGTCATAAGGACTAATGGTGTACAACTATACCATAGATATCTCTACTCGATTATTGGGAACCACTTAGAGATTTCAAGGGTGAGGGAGTTCAGTGAACTCGTCAACTTACGAGCACCCACTTATGCATGCCGATATCACAATACCGTTTACTGATGAGATGCAGTACACATACACAAAGTGCTAGTCTTAACGGGAAAGGCCGATATCCTCATTAGTGGCGTAACCCTTCGACTAGGAACATGTTTAACAGTTATAATACTTAAGTAAATATCTCACGATCCTAGCGATCAATTACTAGTACTTGTAATAACTGCAAGGACTATATCTATGCTTGTGACAAAGGGACAAAGATATAGAATGCCAAGGTGTTTTATCATTAATACGAATAAAGTTACGTTTATTACAATAATAAATACGAAAGACCACAGCCACATGTTGGCTTGTTGGTCACCTACTCTAACACTACAATCCTAGGAAATTAATACAAATCAACAAACATGCACAAACACACTCGCTGATATGGACATGCACAAACGTATATGTAAAAAAACATGCGCAAAAGTGCATTCGCAACAACGTTCTTAAAAACACGAAATACAACAATAGGACATTAATACGCATAACCAAACAACAACAAGAACACTTGATACAAAAGATACAGTGGAATGTAGAAATAACAGTCAACATTTATGTTTACGTGGATTTTTTTATGGATTAATTTATATTTCCGTTTTAATTGGTGGATTTAGTATTCTATAGGTACAAATTGATAATGAGGTGTCCATGAAGCAAAAATGATCAAAGAGTAAGAAAAGAGTTGCAATTAAGAAAATAAAATGAAATTAGAAGAGAGGATCCCTCAACATCTTCGGTAGTGTCCACGAAGTCGAGCATAACTTTCTCATCCGGACACCAAATCAACTGATTCCGGCGGCATTAGAAAGCTATTTCAGCTGGCTACAATGTGTGTCTAATGTCAAATTTCCAAATTCGGACTCGAACATGGTCAAAAGTGGATTCCAAAAGGGATCATGAAAATACCCGCTACAGTTCGAGGACACGAATGCGCATCAAGAAACGTGCACAAAAACAGTCGCTACAAAAGATACGCACATAAGTAACAGTACAAAATCATGCACAAAAGTACTCACGCAAAAGTGCATTCGCAAAAAGGTTCATTAAAATACAAACTACAATCCTAGGACATTTATACAAATCAACAAACATGCACAAACACACTCGCTCAAATGGACATTCACAAACGTACATGAAAAAAAACATGCGCAAAAGTGCGTTCGCAACAACGTTCTTAAAAACACGAAATACAACAATAGGACTTTAATACGCATAACCAAACAACAACAAGAACACTAGATACAAAAGATACAGTGGAGTGTAGAAATAACAGTCAACGTTTACGTTTACGTGGATTTTTTTATGGATTAATTTATATTTCCGTTTTAATTGGTGGATTTAGTATTCTATAGGTACAAATTGATAATGAGTTGTCCATGAAGCAAAAATGATCGAAGAGTAAGAAAAGAGTTGCAATTAGGAAAATAAAATGAAATTAGAAGAGAGGATCCCTCAACATCTTCGGTAGTGTCCAGGAAGTCGAGCATAACTTTCTCATCCGGACTCCAAATCAACCGGTTCCGGCGGCATTAGAAAGGTATTTCAGCTGGCTACAATTCCTGGCTAATGTCATATTTCCAAATTCGGACTCGAACCTAGTCAAAATTGGATTCCAAAAGCGATCATGAAAATACCCGCTACAGTTCGAGGACACGAATGCGCATCAAGAAACGTGCACAAAAACACTCGCTACAAAAGATACGCACATAAGTAAAAGTACAAAATCATGCACAAAAGTACTCACGCAAAAGTGCATTCGCAAAAAGGTTCATGAAAACACAAACTACAATCCTAGGACATTAATACAAATCAACAAACATGCACAAACAAAATCGCTCATATGGACATGCACAAACAAACTCGCTCATATGGACATGCACAAACGTACATGTAAAAAAACATGCGCAAAAGTGCATTCGCAACAACGTTCTTAAAAACACGAAATACAACAATAGGACTTTAATACGCATAACCAAACAACAGAAAGAACACTAGATACAAAAGATACAGTGGAGTGTAGAAATAACAATCAACGTTTAAGTTTACGTGGATTTTTTTATGGATTAATTTATATTTTTGTTTTAATTGGTGGATTTAGTACTCTATAGGTACAAATTGATAATGAGGTGTCCATGAAGCAAAAATGATCACAGAGTAAGAAAAGAGTTGCAATTAGGAAAATAAAATGAAATTAGAAGAGAGGATCCCTCAACATCTTCGGTAGTGTCCACGAAGTCGAGCATAACTTTCTCAACCGGACTCCAAATCAACTGGTTCCGGCGGCATTAGAAAGCTATTTCAGCTGGCTACAATTCCTAGCTAATGACAAATTTCCAAATTCGGACTCGAACCTAGTAAAAATTGGATTCCAAAAGCGATCATGAAAATACCCGCTACAGTTCGAGGACACGAATGCGCACCAAGAAACGTTCACAAAAACACTCGCTACAAAAGATACGCACATTAGTAAAAGTACAAAATCATGCACAAAAGTACTCACGCAAAAGTGTATTCGCAAAAAGGTTCATGAAAACACAAACTACAATCCTAGGACATTAATACAAATCAACAAACATGCACAAACACACTCGCTCAAATGGACATGCACACTCGTACATGTAAAAAAACATGCGCAAAAGTGCATTCGCAAAAATGTTCTTAAAAACACGAAATACAACAATAGGACATTAATACGCATAACCAAACAACAACAAGAACACTTGATACAAAAGATACAGTGGAATGTAGAAATAACAGTCAACATTTATGTTTACGTGGATTTTTTTATGGATTAATTTATATTTCCGTTTTAATTGGTGGATTTAGTATTCTATAGGTACAAATTGATAATGAGGTGTCCATGAAGCAAAAATGATCAAAGAGTAAGAAAAGAGTTGAAATTAAGAAAATAAAATGAAATTAGAAGAGAGGATCCCTCAACATCTTCGGTAGTGTCCACGAAGTCGAGCATAACTTTCTCATCCGGACACCAAATCAACTGATTCCGGCGGCATTAGAAAGCTATTTCAGCTGGCTACAATGTGTGTCTAATGTCAAATTTCCAAATTCGGACTCGAACATGGTCAAAAGTGGATTCCAAAAGGGATCATGAAAATACCCGCTACAGTTCGAGGACACGAATGCGCATCAAGAAACGTGCACAAAAACAGTCGCTACAAAAGATACGCACATAAGTAACAGTACAAAATCATGCACAAAAGTACTCACGCAAAAGTGCATTCGCAAAAAGGTTCATTAAAATACAAACTACAATCCTAGGACATTTATACAAATCAACAAACATGCACAAACACACTCGCTCAAATGGACATGCACAAACGTACATGAAAAAAAACATGCGCAAAAGTGCATTCGCAACAACGTTCTTAAAAACACGAAATACAACAATAGGACTTTAATACGCATAACCAAACAACAACAAGAACACTAGATACAAAAGATACAGTGGAGTGTAGAAATAACAGTCAACGTTTACGTTTACGTGGATTTTTTTATGGATTAATTTATATTTCCGTTTTAATTGGTGGATTTAGTATTCTATAGGTACAAATTGATAATGAGTTGTCCATGAAGCAAAAATGATCGAAGAGTAAGAAAAGAGTTGCAATTAGGAAAATAAAATGAAATTAGAAGAGAGGATCCCTCAACATCTTCGGTAGTGTCCAGGAAGTCGAGCATAACTTTCTCATCCGGACTCCAAATCAACCGGTTCCGGCGGCATTAGAAAGGTATTTCAGCTGGCTACAATTCCTGGCTAATGTCATATTTCCAAATTCGGACTCGAACCTAGTCAAAATTGGATTCCAAAAGCGATCATGAAAATACCCGCTACAGTTCGAGGACACGAATGCGCATCAAGAAACGTGCACAAAAACACTCGCTACAAAAGATACGCACATAAGTAAAAGTACAAAATCATGCACAAAAGTACTCACGCAAAAGTGCATTCGCAAAAAGGTTCATGAAAACACAAACTACAATCCTAGGACATTAATACAAATCAACAAATATGCACAAACACACTCGCTCAAATGGTCATGCACAAACGTACATGTAAAAAAACATGCGCAAAAGTGCATACGCAACAACGTTCTTAAAAACACGAAATACAACAATAGGACTTTAATACGCATAACCAAACAACAGCAAGAACACTAGATACAAAAGATACAACGGAGTGTAGAAATAACAGTCAACGTTTACGTTTACGTGGATTTTTTTATGGATTAATTTATATTTCCGTTTTAATTGGTGGATTTAGTATTCTATAGGTACAAATTGATAATTAGTTGTCCATGAAGCAAAAATGATGGAAGAGTAAGAAAAGAGTTGCAATTAGGAAAATGAAATCAAATTAGATGAGAGGATCCCTCAACATCTTCGGTAGTGTCCACGAAGTCGAGCCTAACTTTCTCATCCGGACTCCAAATCAACCGGTTTTGGCGGCATTAGAAAGCTATTTCAGCTGGCTACAATTCCTGGCTAATATCATATTTCCAAATTCGGACTCGAACCTAGTCAAAATTGGATTCTAAAAGCGATCATGAAAATACCCGCTACAGTTCGAGGAAACGAATGCGCATCAAGAAACGTGCACAAAAACACTCGCTAGAAAAGATACGCACATAAGTAAAAGTACAAAATCATGCATAAAAGTACTCACGCAAAAGTGCATTCGCAAAAAGGTTCATGAAAACACAAACTACAATCCTAGGACATTAATACAAATCAACAAATATGCACAAACACACTCGCTCAAATGGTCATGCACAAACGTACATGTAAAAAAACATGCGCAAAAGTGCATACGCAACAACGTTCTTAAAAACACGAAATACAACAATAGGACTTTAATACGCATAACCAAACAACAGCAAGAACACTAGATACAAAAGATACAACGGAGTGTAAAAATAACAGTCAACGTTTACGTTTACGTGGATTTTTTTATGGATTAATTTATATTTCCGTTTTAATTGGTGGATTTAGTATTCTATAGGTAAAAATTGATAATGAGTTGTCCATGAAGCAAAAATGATCGAAGAGTAAGAAAAGAGTTGCAATTAGGAAAATGAAATCAAATTAGATGAGAGGATCCCTCAACAGCTTCGGTAGTGTCCACGAAGTCGAGCCTAACTTTCTCATCCGGAGTCCAAATCAACTGGTTCCGGCGGCATTAGAAAGCTATTTCAGCTGGCTACAATTTCTGGCTAATGTCAAATTTCCAAATTCGGACTCGAACCTGGTCAAAATTGGATTCCAAAAGCGATCATGAAAATACCCGCTACAATTCGAGGACACGAATGCGCATCAAGAAACGTGCAAAAAACCACTCGCTACAAAAGATACGCACATAAGTAAAAGTAGAAAATCATGTACAAAAGTAATCACGCAAAAGTGCATTCGCAAAAAGGTTCATGAAAACACAAACTACAATCCTAGGACATTAATACAAATCAACAAACATGCACAAACACACTCGCTCAAATGGACATGCACAAACGTACATGTAAAAAAACATGCGCAAAAGTGCATTCGCAACAACGTTCTTAAAAACACGAAATACAACAATGGACTTTAATACGCATAACCAAACAACAGCAAGAACACTAGATACAAAAGATAAAGTGGAGTGTAGAAATAACTTTCAACGTTTACATTTACGTGGATTTTTTTATGGATTAATTTATATTTCCGTTTTAATTGGTGGATTTAGTATTCTATAGGTACGAATTGATAATGAGATGTCCATGAAGTAAAAATGATCAAAGAGTAACAAAAGAGTTGCAATTAGGAAAATAAAATCAAATTAGAAGAGAGGATCCCTCAACATGTTCGGTAGTGCCCACGAAGTCGAGCATAACTTTCTCATCCGGAGTCCAAATTAACTGGTTCTGGCGACATTAGAAAGCTATTTCAGCTGGCTACAATTCCTGTATAGTATCAAATTTCCAAATTTGGACTCGAACATCGTCAAAAATGGATTCCAAAAGCGATCATGAAAATACCCGCAACAGTTCGAGGACACGAATGCGCATCAAGAAACGTGCACAAAAACACTCGCTACAAAAGATACGCACATAAGTAAAAGTACAAAATCATGCACAAAAGTACTCACGCAAAAGTGCATTCGCAAAAAGGTTCATGAAAACACAAACTACAATCCTAGGACATTAATACAGATCAACAAACATGCACAAACACACTCGCTCAAATGGACATGCACAAACGTACATGTAAAACAACATGCGCAAAAGTGCATTCGCAACAACGTGCTTAAAAACACGAAATACAGCAATAGGACTTTAATACGCATAACCAAACAACAACAAGAACACTCGATACAAAAGATACAGTGGAGGGTAGAAATAACTGTCAACGTTTACGTTTACGTTGATTTTTTTATGGATTAATTTATATTTCCGTTTTAATTGGTGGATTTAGTATTCTATAGGTACAAATTGATAATGTGGTGTCCATGAAGCAAAAATGATCAAAGAGTAAGAAAAGGGTTGCAATTAGGAAACTAAAATGAAATTAGAAGAGAGGATACCTCAACATCTTCGGTAGTGTCCACGAAGTCGAGCATAACTTTCTCATCCGGACTCCAAATCAACTAGTTTCGTCGGCATTAGAAAGCTATTTCAGCTGGCTACAATTCCTGGCTAATGTCAAATTTCCAAATTCGGACTCGAACCTGGTCAAAATTGGATTCCAAAAGCGATCATGAAAATACCCGCTACAGTTCGAGGACACGAATGCGCATCAAGAAATGTGCACAAAAACACTCGCTACAATAGATACGCACATAAGTAAAAGTACAAAATCATGCACAAAAGTACTCACGCAAAAGTGCATTCGCAAAAAGGTTCATGAAAACACAAACTACAATCCTAGGACATTAATACAGATCAACAAACATGTACAAACACACTCGCTCAAATGGACATACACAAACGTACATGTAAAAAAACATGCGCAAAAGTGCATTCACAACAACGTGCTTAAAAACACGAAATACAACAATAGGACTTTAATACGCATAACCAAACAACAGCAAGAACACTAGATACAAAAGATACAGTGGAGTGTAGAAATAACAGTCAACGTTTATGTTTACGTGGATTTTTTTATGGATTAATTTATATTTCCGTTTTAATTGGTGGATTTAGTATTCTATAGGTACAAATTTATAATGAGGTGTCCATGAAGAAAAAATGATCAAAGAGTAAGAAAAGGGTTGCAATTAGGAAAATAAAATGAAATTAGAAGAGAGGATACCTCAACATTTTCGGTAGTGTCCACGAAGTCGAGCATAACTTTCTCATCCGGACTCCAAATCAACTGGTTCCGGCGGCATTAGAAAGCTATTTCAGCTGGCTACAATTCCTGGCTAATGTCAAATTTCCAAATTCGGACTCGAACCTGGTCAAAATTGGATTCCAAAAGCGATCATGAATATACCCGCTACAGTTCGAGGACACGAATGCGCATCAAGAAATGTGCACAAAAACACTCGCTACAAAAGATACGCACATAAGTAAAAGTACAAACTCATGCACAAAAGTACTCACGCAAAAGTGCATTCGCAAAAAGGTTCATGAAAACACAAACTACAATCCTAGGACATTAATACAGATCAACAAACATGCACAAACACACTCGCTCAAATGGACATGCACAAACGTACATGTAAAAAAACATGCGCAAAAGTGCATTCGCAACAACGTGCTTAAAAACACGAAATACAACAATAGGAATTTAATACGCATAACCAAACAACAGCAAGAACACTAGATACCAAAGATACAGTGGAGTGTAGAAATAACAGTCAACGTTTATGTTTACGTGGATTTTTTTATGGATTAATTTATATTTCCGTTTTAATTGGTGGATTTAGTATTCTATAGGTACAAATTGATAATGAGGTGTCCATGAAGCAAAAATGATCGAAGAGTAAGAAAAGAGTTGCAATTAGGAAAATAAAATCAAATTAGAAGAGAGGATCCCTCAACATCTTCGGTAGTGTCCACGAAGTCGAGCATAACTTTCTCATCCGGACTCCAAATCAACTGGTATCCGGCGGCATTAGAAAGCTTTTTCAGCTGGCTACAATTCCTGTCTAATGTGAAATTTCCAAATTCGGACTCGAACAGGGTCAAAATTGGATTCCAAAAGCGATCATGAAAATACCCGCTACAGTTCGAGGACACGAATGCGCATCAAGAAACGTGCACAAAAACACTTGCTACAAAAGATACGCACATAAGTAGAAGTACAAAATCATGCACAAAAGTACTCACGCAAAAGTGCATTCGCAAAAAGGTTCATGAAAACACAAACTACAATCCTAGGACATTAATACAAATCAACAAACATGCACAAACACACTCGCTCAAATGGACATGCACAAACATACATGTAAAAAAACATGCGCAAAAGTGCATTCGCAACAACGTTCTTAAAAACACGAAATACAACAATAGGACTTTAATACGCATAACCAAACAACAGCAAGAACACTAGATACAATAGATACAGTGGAGTGTAGAAATAACTGTCAACGTTTACGTTTACGTGGATTTTTTTATGGATTAATTTATATTTCCGTGTTAATTGGTGGATTTTGTATTCTATAGGTACGAATTGATAATGAGGTGTCCATGAAGTAAAAATGATCAAAGAGTAAGAAAAGAGTTGCAATTAGGAAAATAAAATCAAATTAGAAGAGAGGATCCCTCAACATCTTCGGTAGTGCCCACGAAGTCGAGCATAACTTTCTCATCCGGACACCAAATCAACTGGTTCCGGTGACATTAGAAAGCTATTTTCAGCTGGCTACAATTCCTGTATATTGTCAAATTTCCGAATTCGGACTCGAACATGGTCAAAATTGGATTCCAAAAGCGATCATGAAAATTCCCGCTACAGTTCGAGGACACGAATGCGCATCAAGAAACGTGCACAAAAACACTCGCTACAAAAGATACGCACATATGTAAAAGTACAAAATCATGCACAAAAGTACTCAAGCAAAAGTGCATTCGCAAAAAGGTTCATGAAAACACAAACTATATGTTGGGTTTCGGGCACATGTACGCAGCGGAAAAAAAAAAAATATGCGATTTAAATGACTTTAAAGCACATAAGCACACGCCCGATAAATTAAATCAATTAATTGCGTACCTTTGCGCTTTCAGCGAAATTAAAAACAACATACATGTTAAATAATTTAACCGAATTTAAATCAATTAACATGCTCGCGTTTAAACCAAATAACATGCTTGCAACGATTAAAACGATTACACATAATCACATAAAATCATATGATAGCAAACATGAATTCATAGTTTAAACGTAAAGGAACCGAAACTAGGGTTTCGTGTATTTACCTCTTGAAGCGTGAGGTAGGAGCGTTTAGCAAGTCGAGATTGCTACGGAAACCAAACCGTACAATCGGGGCAGCAGCGGTGCAGCAGCAGCAGCGGCGAATCGGCCACGGCGGCGCGTGAGGTACACGCGCGATCTTCCGGGGCGGCGCGTGGGGCAGCGTGCGGCTTCGGCTCGTGCGCTGCTCTTCGATTCCTCGATCTTCGATCTTCCTCCTCTCGGATTTCACCTCGTATACTTCGATCTACTAAGACGTGGCACTAGACACGAAGTAGTTAGAATAAAACGGAAGAAACGAAAAGAGGAAAAGATTACCGAAGCAATCGGCCGATTCCGGCGAAACGGCGGGGTGGACGGCGGTGGTGGCCGTGGGAGAGAGAGGCCGAGAGAGAGAGGGTGTGAGCGGCTAGGGTTAGGGTTTGTTGTGTGTTATGTGCAAGACCTATAAATCAAGTATTTATATGTCTTGCATAAAACCCTAGCGGGCTTAAGTTGGACCGGGCCCAACAGCTTAAGTCCGTTAGTACTTTGACTTGCTCGTCTCTCTTAATTCAATGATCGAAAAATTGCAACGATTACATTTTCGGAATCATTATAATTTTCTCGTCATTACGAGTGCCATCTCTCATTTTCCAACTTTCCAAAAGTGGAAACCCTAGTTCAGTGGACTTTCTAAATTTGGAAACTTCCCGATTTAGAAAGTTCACTAATACGTTCGCCTATTCTTTTCCTTTTCTTATTCACATTCGTAATTCCAAATTACGAATGTTGGATTCAATCGTATTGACTTCCAATTATGCAAAGATAAACTATTTTATCTCTGACCGTTTATTCAAAGATCTCATGTGCACGAGCAGTGTGACCCTCGATGGTTCAGGTGTAAGCTAGCCGTGGGCCCACAACTCTTTGTGGTCAAAACTCGTCCAATAGAGTTACGATTAAGATGAAGCTCGTTTCACCTTAATCACCCAACGAATCAAGATTGGCGTCTAGCAACTATGCGTCATGATTCCCTAGATACAAATGAAGTGCCTGCAAGAACCTTCAGATATAGTTAACGTACAGTACGGTCCCTTCGATACATATGTCCCGATCGAACTAGAGGCATTGGTTCATCAAGACCTCTTTATATGTTCGATGACGGTGCGATCGTTCCAAGTGTTATAATCGTCACGTGCATGACTTAGAGAATCGAATTCTCTAATCATCACTTAGTCAGCTCTGGCCAGAGACTTAGAATGATTACAAACTTTCAGAACACACAGGACATCCAAGACTATTCTAGCGATCGAATCCCCGACTACAATGCACAGACCTCCCACTAGATTTCGGACTGCACGAACACTGGCCCTTGGGATGGTCCTTGGTGGAACTCAGGGACACGTCACGATACAGCTGGTCCTCTAGTGAAGTCACGGTGATGTCTAGGTCATAAGGACTAATGGTGTACAACTATACCATAGATATCTCTACTCGATTATTGGGAACCACTTAGAGATTTCTAGGGTGAGGGAGTTCAGTGAACTCGTCAACTTACGAGCACCCACTTATGCATGCCGATATCACAATACCGTTTACTGATGAGATGCAGTACACATACACAAAGTGCTAGTCTTCTAATGGGAAAGGCCGATATCCTCATTCGTGGCGTAACCCTTCGACTAGGAACACGCTTAACAGTTATAATACTTGAGTAAATATCTCACGATCCTAACGATCAATTACTAGTACTTGTAATAACTGTAAGGACTATATCTCTGCTTGTGACAAAGGGACAAAGATATAGAATGCCAAGGTGTTTTATCATTAATACGAATAAAGGTTCGTTTATTACAATAATAAATACGAAAGACCACAGCCACATGTTGGCTTGTTGGTCACCTACTCTAACACTATAATCCTAGGACATTAATACAAATCAACAAACATGCACAAACACACTCGCTCAAATGGACATGCACAAACATACATGTAAAAAAACATGCGCAAAAGTGCATTCGCAACAACGTTCTTAGAAACATGAAATACAACAATAGGACTTTAATACGCATAACCAAACAACAGCAAGAACACTAGATACAAAAGATACAGTGGAGTGTAGAAATAACTGTCAACGTTTACGTTAACGTGGATTTTTTTATGGATTAATTTATATTTCCGTTTTAATTGGTGGATTTAGTATTCTATAGGTAAAATTGATAATGAGGTGTCCGTGAAGCAAAAATGATCAAAGAGTAAGAAAAGAGTTGCAATTAGGAAAATAAAATGAAATTAGAAGAGAGGATCCCTCAACATCTTCGGTAGTGTCCACAAAGTCGAGCATAACTTTCTCATCCGGACTCCAAATCAACTGGTTCCGGCGGCATTAGAAAGCTATTTCAGCTGGCTACAATTCCTGTATAATGTCAAATTTCCGAATTCGGACTCGAACATGGTCAAAATTGGATTCCAAAAGCGATCATGAAAATTCCCGCTACAGTTCGAGGACACGAATGCGCATCAAGAAACGTGCACAAAAACACTCGCTACAAAAGATACGCACATAAGTAAAAGTACAAAATCATGCACAAAAGTACTCACGCAGAAGTGCATTCGCAAAAAGGTTCATGAAAACACAAACTACAATCCTAGGACATTAATACAAATCAACGAACATGCACAAACACACTCGCTCAAATGGACATGCACAAACGTACATGTAAAAAAACATGCGCAAAAGTGCATTCGCACCAACGTTCTTAAAAACACGAAATACAACAATAGGACTTTAATACGCATAACCAAACAACAGCAAGAACACTAGATACAAAAGATACAGTGGAGTGTAGAAATAACTGTCAACGTTTACGTTTACGTGGATTTTTTTATGGATTAATTTATATTTCCATTTTAATTGGTTGATTTAGCATTCTATAGGTACGAATTGATAATGAGGTGTCCATGAAGTAAAAATGATCAAAGAGTAAGAAAAGAGTTGCAATTAGGAAAATAAAATCAAATTAGAAGAGAGGATCCCTCAACATCTTCTGTAGTGTCCACGAAGTCGAGCATAACTTTCTCATCGGGACTCCAAATCAACTGGTTCCGGCGGCATTAGAAAGCTATTTCAGCTGGCTACAATTCCTGGCTAATGTCAAATTTCCAAATTCGGACTCGAACCTGGTCAAAATTGGATTCCAAAAGCGATCATGAAAATTGCCGCTACAGTTCGAGGACACGAATGCGCATCAAGAAACGTGCACAAAAACACTCGCTACAAAAGCTACGCACATAAGTAAAAGTACAAAATCATGCACAAAAGTACTCACGCAAAAGTGCATTCGCAAAAAGGTTCATGAAAACACAAACTACAATCTTACGACATTAATACAAATCAACAAACATGCATAAACACACTCGCTCAAATGGACATGCACAAACGTACATGTAAAAAAACATGCGCAACAGTGCATTCGCAATAACGTTCTTAAAAATGCATTCGCAAAAGTGCATTCGCAAAAGTGCATTCGCAACAACGCTCTTAATAACACGAAATACAACAATAAGACTTTAATACGCACAACCAAACAACAGCAAGATCTTTAGATACAAAAGATATAGTGGAGTGTAGAAATAACAGTCAACGTTTACGTTTACGTGGATTTTTTTATGGATTAATTTATATTTCCGTTCTAATTGGTAGATTTAGTATTCTATAGGTACAAATTGATAATGAGGTGTCCATGAAGCAAAAATGATCAAAGAGTAAAAAAAGAGTTGCAATTAGGAAAATAAAATGAAATTATAAGAGATGATCCCTCAACATCTTCGGTAGTGTCCACCAAGTCGAGCATAACTTTCTCATCCGGACTCCAAATCAACTGGTTTCGGCGGCATTAGAAAGCTATTTCAGCTGGCTTCAATTTCTGGCTAATGTCAAATTTCCAAATTCGGTCTCGAACCTGGTCAAAATTGGATTCCAAAAGCGATCATGAAAATACGCGCTACAGTTCGAGGACACGAATGCGCATCAAGAAACGTGCACAAAAACACTCGCTACAAAAGATACGCACATATGTAAGAGTACAAAATCATGCACAAAAGTACTCACGCAAAAGTGCATTCGCAAAAAGGTTCATGAAAACACAAACTACTAATACAAATCAACAAACATGCACAAACACACTCGCTCAAATGGACATGCACAAACATACATGTAAAAAAACATGCGCAAAAGTGAAATCGCAACAACGTGCTTAAAAACACGAAATACAACAATAGGACTTTAATACGCATAACCAAACAACAGCAAGAACACTAGATACAAAAGATACAGTGGAGTGTAGAAATAACTGTCAACGCTTACGTTTACGTGGATTTTTTTATGGATTAATTTATATTTCCGTTTTAATTGGTGAATTTAGTATTCTATAGGTACGAATTGATAATGAGGTGTCCATGAAGTAAAAATGATCAAAGAGTAACAAAAGAGTTGCAATTAGGAAAATAAAATCAAATTAGAAGAGAGGATCCCTCAACATCTTCGGTAGTGCCCACGAAGTCGAGCATAACTTTCTCATCCGGAGTCCAAATTAACTGGTTCCGGCGACATTAGAAAGCTATTTCAGCTGGCTACAATTCCTGTATAATGTCAAATTTCCAAATTTGATCTCGAACATGGTCAAAATTGGATTCCAAAAGCGATCATGAAAATACGCGCTACAGTTCGAGGACACGAATGCGCATCAAGAAACGTGCACAAAAACACTTGCTACAAAAGATACGCACATAAGTTAAAGTACAAAATCATGCACAAAAGTACTCACGCAAAAGTGCATTCGCAAAAAGGTTCATGAAAACACAAACTAGAATCCTAGGACATTAATACAGATCAACAAACATGCACAAACACACTCGCTCAAATGGACATGCACAAACGTACATGTAAAACAACATGCGCAAAAGTGCATTCGCAACAACGTGCTTAAAAACACGAAATACAGCAATAGGACTTTAATACGCATAACCAAACAACAACAAGAACACTCGATACAAAAGATACAGTGGAGGGTAGAAATAACTGTCAACGTTTACGTTTACGTTGATTTTTTTATGGATTAATTTATATTTCCGTTTTAATTGGTGGATTTAGTATTCTATAGGTACAAATTGATAATGTGGTGTCCATGAAGCAAAAATGATCAAAGAGTAAGAAAAGGGTTGCAATTAGGAAACTAAAATGAAATTAGAAGAGAGGATACCTCAACATCTTCGGTAGTGTCCACGAAGTCGAGCATAACTTTCTCATCCGGACTCCAAATCAACTAGTTTCGTCGGCATTAGAAAGCTATTTCAGCTGGCTACAATTCCTGGCTAATGTCAAATTTCCAAATTCGGACTCGAACCTGGTCAAAATTGGATTCCAAAAGCGATCATGAAAATACCCGCTACAGTTCGAGGACACGAATGCGCATCAAGAAATGTGCACAAAAACACTCGCTACAATAGATACGCACATAAGTAAAAGTACAAAATCATGCACAAAAGTACTCACGCAAAAGTGCATTCGCAAAAAGGTTCATGAAAACACAAACTACAATCCTAGGACATTAATACAGATCAACAAACATGTACAAACACACTCGCTCAAATGGACATACACAAACGTACATGTAAAAAAACATGCGCAAAAGTGCATTCGCAACAACGTGCTTAAAAACACGAAATACAACAATAGGACTTTAATACGCATAACCAAACAACAGCAAGAACACTAGATACAAAAGATACAGTGGAGTGTAGAAATAACAGTCAACGCTTACGTTTACGTGGATTTTTTTATGTATTAATTTATATTTCCATTTTAATTGGTGGATTTAGTATTCTATAGGTACGAATTGATAATGAGGTGTCCATGAAGTAAAAATGATCAAAGAGTAACAAAAGAGTTGCAATTAGGAAAATAAAATCAAATTAGAAGAGAGGATCCCTCAACATCTTCGGTAGTGTCCACAAAGTCGAGCATAACTTTCTCATCCGGACTCCAAATCAACTGGTTCCGGCGGCATTAGAAAGCTATTTCAGCTGGCTACAATTCCTGGCTAATGTCAAATTTCCAAATTCGGACTCGAACCTGGTCAAAATTGGATTCCAAAAACGATCATGAAAATACGCGCTACAGTTCGAGGACACGAATGCGCATCAAGAAACGTGCACAGAAAAAATCGCTACAAAAGATACGCACATAAGTAAAAGTACAAAATAATGCACAAAATTACTCACGCAAAAGTGCATTCGCAAAAAGGTTCATGAAAACACAAACTACAATCCTAGGACATTAATACAAATCATCAAACATGCACAAACACACTCGCTCAAATGGACATGCACAAACGTACATGTAAAAAAACATGCGCAAAATTGCATTCGCAACAACGTGCTTAAAAACACGAAATACAACAATAGGACTTTAATACGCATAACCAAACAACAGCAAGAACACTAGATACAAAAGATACAGTGGAGTCAAGAAATAACTGTCAACGCTTACGTTTACGTGGATTTTTTTATGGATTAATTTATATTTCCGTTTTAATTTGTGGATTTAGTATTCTATAGGTACGAATTGATAATGAGGTGTCCATGAAGCAAAAATGATCAAAGAGTAACAAAAGAGTTGCAATTAGGAAAATAAAATCAAATTAGAAGAGAGGATCCCTCAACATCTTCGGTAGTGTCCACAAAGTCGAGCATAACTTTCTCATCCGGACTCCAAATCAACTGGTTCCGGCGGCATTAGAAAGCTAATTCAGCTGGCTACAATTCCTGGCTAATGTCAAATTTCAAAATTCGGACTCGAACATGGTCAAAATTGGATTCAAAAAGCGATCATTAAAATACCTACTAAAGTTCGAGGACACGAATGCGCATCAAGAAACGTGCACAAAAATTCTCGCTACAAAAGATACCCACATAAGTAAAAGTACAAAATCCTGCACAAAAGTACTCACGCAAAAGTGCATTCGCAAAAAGGTTCATGAAAACACAAACTACAATCTTAGGACATTAATACAAATCAACAAACATGCACAAACACACTCGCTCAAATGGACATGCACAAACTTACATGTCAAAATACATGCGCAAAAGTGCATTCGCAACAACGTTCTTAAAAACACGAAATACAACAATAGGACTTGAATACGCATAACCACACAACAGCAAGAACACTATATACAAATGATACAGTGGAGTGTAGACATAACAATCAACGTTTACGGTTACGTGGATTTTTTTATGGATTAATTTATATTTCCGTTTTAATTGGTGGATTTAGTATTCAATAGTTACGAATTGGTAATGAGGTGTCCATGAAGTAAAAATGATCAAAGAGTAAGAAAAGAGTTGCAATTAGGAAAATAAAATCAAATAAGAAGAGAGGATCCCTCAACATCTTTGGTAGTGCCCACGAAGTCGAGCATAACTTTCTCATCCGGACACCAAATCAACTGGTTCCGGTGACATTAGAAAGCTATTTCAGCTGGCTACAATTCATGTATAATGTCAAATTTCCAAATTCGGAGTCGAACCTGGTCAAAATTGGATTCCAAAAGCGATCATGAAAATACCCGCTACAGTTCGAGGACACGAATGCGCATCAAGAAACGTACACAAAAACACTCGCTACAAAAGATACGCACATAAGTAAAAGTACAAAATCATGCTCAAAAGTACTCACGCAAAAGTGCATTCGCAAAAATGTTCATGAAAACACAAACTACAACCCTAGGACATTAATACAAATCAACAAACATGCACAAACACACTCGCTCAAATGGACATGCACAAACGTACATGTAAACAAACATGCGCAAAAGTGCATTCGCAACAACGTTCTTAAAAACACGAAATACAACAATAGGACTTTAATACGCATAACCAAACAACAGCAAGAACACTAGATACAAAAGATACAGTGGAGTGTAGAAATAACCGTCAACGTTTACGTTTACGTGGATTTTTTTATGGATTAATTTATATTTCCGTTTTAATTGGTGGATTTAGTATTATATATGTACAAATTGATAATGAGGTGTCCATGAAGCAAAAATGATCAAAGAGTAAGAAAAGAGTTGCAATTAGGAAAATAAAATCAAATTAGAAGAGAGGATCCCTCAACATCTTCGGTAGTGTCCACGAAGTCGAGCATAACTTTCTCATCCGGACTCCAAATCAACTGGTATCCGGCGGCATAAGAAAGCTATTTCAGCTGGCTACAGTTCCTGTCTAATGTTAAATTTCCAAATTCGGACTCGAACATGGTCAAAATTGGATTCCAAAAGCGATCATGAAAATACCCGCTACAGTTTGAGGACACGAATGTGCATCAAGAAACGTGCACAAAAACACTCGCTACAAAAGATACGCACATAAGTAAAAGTACAAAATCATGCACAAAAGTACTCACGCAAAAGTGCATTCGCAAAAAGGTTCATGAAAACACAAACTACAATCCTAGGACATTAATACAAATCAACAAACATGCACAATCACACTCGCTCAAATGGACATGCACAAACGTACATGTAAAAAAACATGCGCAAAAGTGCATTCGAAACAACGTTCTTAAAAACACGAAATACAACAATAGGACTTTAATACGCATAACCAAACAACAGCAAGAACACTAGATACAAAAGATACAATAGAGTGTAGAAATAACAGTCAACGTTTACTTTTACGTGGATTTTTTTATGGATTAATTTATATTTCAGTTTTAATTGGTGGATTTAGTATTCAATAGTTACGAATTGGTAATGAGGTGTCCATGAAGTAAAAATGATCAAAGAGTAAGAAAAGAGTTGCAATTAGGAAAATAAAATCAAATTAGAAGAGAGGATCCCTCAACATCTTCGGTAGTGCCCACGAAGTCGAGCATAACTTTCTCATCCGGACACCAAATCAACTGGTTCCGGTGACATTAGAAAGCTATTTCAGCTGGCTACAATTCATGTATAATGTCAAATTTCCAAATTCGGACTCGAACCTGGTCAAAATTGGATTCCAAAAGCGATCATGAAAATACCCGCTACAGTTCGAGGACACGAATGCGCATCGAGAAATGTACACAAAAACACTCGCTACAAAAGATACGCACATAAGTAAAAGTACAAAATCATGCACAAAAGTACTCACGCATAAGTGCATTCACAAAAAGGTTCATGAACACACAAACTACAATCCTTAGGACATTAATACAAATCAACAAACGTGCACAAACACACACGCTCAAATGGACATGCACAAACGTACATGTAAAAAAACATGCGCAAAAGTGCATTCGCAACAACGTTCTTAAAAACACGAAATACAACAATAGGACTTTAATACGCATAACCGAACAACAGCAAGAACACTTGATACAAAAGATATAGTGGAGTGTAGAAATAACACTCAACGTTTACGTTTACGTGGATTTTTTTATGGATTAATTTATATTTCTGTTTTAATTGGTGGATCTAGTATTCTATAGGTACAAATTGATAATGAGGTGTCCATGAAGCAAAAATGATCAAAGAGTAAGAAAAAAGTTGCATTTAAGAAACTAAAATAGAATTACAAGAGAGGATCCCTCAACATCTTCGGTAGTGTCCACAAAGGCAAGCATAACTTTCTCATCCGGACTCCAAATCAACTGGTTGCAGCGGCATTAGAAAGCTATTTCAGCTGGCTTCATTTTGTGTCTAATGTCAAATTTCCAAATTCGGACTCGAACATGGTCAAAATTGGATT
>NW_012192830.1:2547763-2652238 GCF_000504015.1 Erythranthe guttata
AGGACACGAATGCGCATCAAGAAACGTGCACAAAAACACTCGCTACAAAAGATACGCACATAAGTAAAAGTACAAAATCATGCACAAAAGTACTCACGCAAAAGTGCATGCTCAAAAAGGTTCCTGAAAACACAAACTACACTCGTAGGACATTAATACAAATCAACGAACATGCACAAACACACTCGCTCAAATGGACATGCACAAACGTACATGTAAAAAAACATGCGCAAAAGTGCATTCGCAACAACGTTCTTAAAAACACGAAATACAAAAATAGGACTTTAATACGCATAACCGAACAACAGCTAGAACACTTGATACAAAAGATACAGTGGAGTGTAGAAATAACACTCAACGTTTACGTTTACGTGAATTTTTTTACGGATTAATTTATAATTCCGTTTTAATTGGTGGATTTAGTATTCTATAGGTACAAATTGATAATGAGGTGTCCACGAAGCAAAAATGATCAAACAGTAAGAAAATAGTTGCAATTAGGAAAATAAAATCAAATTAGAAGAGAAGATCCCCCAACATCTTCGGTAGTGTCCACCAAGTCGAGCATAACATTATCATCCGGTCTCCAAATCAACTGGTTCCGGCGGCAGTAGAAAGCTATTTTAGTTAGCTACTACTCTGGTCTAATGTCAAATTTCCAAATTCGGACCCGAACATGGTCAAAATTGGATTCCAAAATCGATCATGAAAATACCCGCTACAGTTCGAGGACACAAATGCGCATCAAGAAACGTGCACAAAAACACTCGCTAGAAAAGATACGCACATAAGTAAAAGTACAAAATCATGCACAAAAGTACTCACGCAAAAGTGCATGCGCAAAAAGGTTCATGAAAACACAAACTACAATCCTAGGACATTAATACAAATCAACGAACATGCACAAACACACTCGATCAAATGGACATGCACAAACGTACATGTAAAAAAACATGCGCAAAAGTGCATTCGCAACAACATTCTTGAAAACACGAAATACAACAATAGGACTATAATACGCATAACTGAACAACAGCAAGAACACTTGATACAAAAGATACAGTGGAGTGTAGAAATAACACTCAACATTTACATTTACGTGGATTTTTTTATGGATTAATTTATATTTCTGTTTTAATTGGTGGATTTAGTATTCTATAGGTACAAATTGATAATGAGGTGTCCATGAAGCTAAAAGGATCAAAGAGTAAGAAAAGAGTTGCAATTAAGAAACTAAAATCAAATTAGAAGAGAGGATCCCTCAACATCTTCGGTAGTGTCCACGAAGGCAAGCATAACTTCCTCATCCGGACTCCAAATCAACTGGTTCCGACGGCATTAGAAATCTATTTCAGCTGGCTACAATTACTGTCTAATGTCAAATTTCCAAATTCGGACTCGAACATGGTCAAAATTGGATTCCAAAAGCAATCATGAACATACCCGCTACAGTTCGAGGACACGCATGCGCATCAAGAAACGTGCAACAAAACACTCGTTACAAAAGATACGCACATAAGTAAAAGTACAAAATCATGCACAAAAGTACTCACGCAAAAGTGCATTTGCAAAAAGGATCATGAAAACACAAACTACAATCCTAGGACATTAATACAAATCAACAAACATGCACAAACACACACGCTCAAATGGACATGCACAAACGTACATGTAAAAAAACATGCGCTAAAGTGGATTCGCAACAACGTTCATAAACACACGAAATACAACACTAGGACTTTAATACGCATAACCATACAACAGCAAAAACACCGGATACAAAAGATACAATGGAGTGTAGAATAACACTCAACGTTTACGTTTACGTGGATTTTTTTATGGATTAAATTATATTTCGGTTTTAATTGGTGGATTTAGTATTCTATACGTACAAATTGATAATTAGGTGTCCATGAAGCAAAAATGATCAAAGAGTAAGAAAAGAGTTGCAATTAGGAAAATAAAATCAAATTAGAAGAGAGGATTCCTCAACATCTTCGGTACTGTCCACGAAGTCGAGCATAACTTTCTCATCCGGACTCCAAATCAACTGGTTCTGGCGGCATTAGAAAGCTATTTTAGCTGGCTACAATTCCTGTCTAATGTCAAATTTCCAAATTCGGACTCGAACATGGTCAAAATAGGATTCCAAAAGCGATCAAGAAAATACCCGCTACAGTTCGACGTCACGAATGCGCATCAAGAAACGTGCACCAAAACACTCGCTACAAAAGATACGCACATAAGTAAAAGTACAAAATCATGCACTAAAGTACTCACGCAAAAGTGCATTCGCAAAAAGGATCATGAAAACACAAACTACAATCCTAGGACATTAATACAAATCAACAAACATGCACAAACACACTCGCTCAAATGGACATGCACGAACGTACATGTAAAAAAACATGCGCTAAAGTGCGTTCGCAACAACGTTCATAAACTCACGAAATACAACACTGGGACTTTAATACGCATAACCAAACAACAGCAAAAACACCGGCCACAAAAGATACAGTGGAGTGTAGAATAACATTCTGCGTTTATTTTTACGTGGATTTTTTTATGGATTAATTTATATTTCTGTTTTAATTGGTGGATATAGTATTCTATAGGTACAAATTGATAATAAAGTGTCCATGAAGCAAAAATGATCAAAGAGTAAGAAAAGAGTTGCAATTAGGAAAATAAAATGAAATTAGAAGAGAGGATCCCTCAACATCTTCGGTAGTGTCCTAGAAGTCGAGCATTACTTTCTCATCCGGACTCCAAATCAATTGGTTCCGGCGGCATAAGAAAGCTATTTCAGCTGGCTACAATTCTTGTCTAATGTCAAATTTCCAAATTCGGACTCGAACATGGTCAAAATTGGATTCCAAAAGCGATCATGAAAATACCCGCTACAGTTCGAGGACACGAATGTGCATCAAGAAACGTGCACCAAAACACTCGCTACAAAAGATACGCACATAAGTAAAAGTACAAAATCATGCACAAAAGTACTCACGCAAAAGTGCATTCGCAAAAAGGATCATGAAAATACAAACTACAATCCTAGGACATTAATACAAATCAACATACATGCACAAACACACTCGTTCAAATGGACATACATAAACGTACATGTAAAAAATCATGCGCAAAAGTGCATTCGCAACAACGTTCATAAAAACACGAAATACAACAATAGGACTTTAATACGCATAACCAAACAACAGGAAAAACACCGGATACAAAAGATACAGTGGAGTGTAGAATAACACTCAACGTTTACGTTTACGTGGATTTTTTTACGGATTAATTTATATTTCTGTTTTAATTGGTGGATTTAGTATTCGATAGGTACAAATTAATAATTAGGTGTCCCATGAAGCAAAAATGATCAAAGAGTAAGAAAAGAGTTGCAATTAGGAAAATAAAATCAAATTAGAAGAGAGGATCCCTCAACATCTTCGGTAGTGTCCACGAAGTCGAGCATAACTTTCTCATCCGGACTCCAAATCAACCGGTTCCGGCGGCATTAGAAAGCTATTTCCGCTGGTTACAATTCCTGTGTAATGTCAAATTTCCAAATTCGGACTGGAACATGGTCAAAATTGGATTCCAAAAGCGATCATGAAAATACCCGCTACAGTTCGAGGACACGAATGCGCATCAAGAAACGTGCACCAAAACACTCGCTACAAATGATACGCACATAAGTAAAAGTACAAAATCAGGCACAAAAGTACTCAAGCAAAAGTGCATTCGCAAAAAGGATCATGAAAACACAAACTAAAATCCTAGGACATTAATACAAATCAACAAACATGCACAAATACACTCGCTCAAATAGACATGCACAAATGTACATGTCAAAAACATGCGCAAAAGTGCATTCGCAACAACGTTCATAAAGACACGAAATACAACACTAGGACTTTAATACGCATAGCCAAACAACAGCAAAAACACCGGATACAAAAGATACAGTGGAGGGTAGCATAACACTCAACGTTTACGTTTACGTGGATTTTTTTATGGATTAATTTATATTTCTGTTTTAATTGGTCGATTTAGTATTCTATATGTACAAATTGATAATTAGGTGTCCATGAAGGAAAAATGATCAAAGAGTTGCAATTAGGAAAATAAAATGAAATTAGAAGACAGGATCCCTCAACATCTTCGGTAGTGTCCACGAAGTCGAGCATTACTTTCTCATCCGGACTCCAAATCAACTGATTCCGACGACATTAGAAAGCTATTTCAGCTTGCTACAATTCTTGTCTAATGTCAAATTTCCAAATTCGGACTCGAACATGGTCAAAATTGGATTCCAAAAGCGATCGTGAAAATACCCGCTACAGTTCGAGGATACGAATGCGCATCAAGAAACGTGCACCAAAACACTCGCTACAAAAGATACGCACATAAGTAAAAGTACAAAATCATGCACCAAAGTACTCACGCAAAAGTGCATTCGCAAAAAGGATCATGAACATACAAACTACAGTCCTAGGACATTAATACAAATCAACAAACATGCACAAACACACTCGCTCAAATGGACATGCATAAACGTACATGTAAAAAATCATGTGCAAAAGTGCATTCGCAACAACGTTCATAAAAACAGGAAATACAACACTAGGACTTTAATACGCATAACCAAACAACAGGAAAAACACCGGATACAAAAAATACATTGGAGTGTAGAATATCACTCAACGTTTACGTTTACGTGGATTTTTTTACGGATTAATTTATATTTCTGTTTTAATTGGTGGATTTAGTATTCGATAGGTACAAATTGATAATTAGGTGTCCCATGAAGCAAAAATGATCAAAGAGTAAGAAAAGAGTTGCAATTAGGAAAATAAAATCAAATTAGAAGAGAGGATCCCTCAACATCTTCGGTAGTGTCCACGAAGTCGAGCATAACTTTCTCATCCGGACTCCAAATCAACCGGTTCCGGTGGCATTAGAAAGCTATTTCCGCTGGTTACAATTCCTGTGTAATGTCAAATTTCCAAATTCGGACTGGAACATGGTCAAAATTGGATTCCAAAAGCGATCATGAAAATACCCGCTACAGTTCGAGGACACGAATGCGCATCAAGAAACGTGCACCAAAACACTCGCTACAAATGATACGCACATAAGTAAAAGTACAAAATCATGCACAAAAGTACTCAAGCAAAAGTGCATTCGCAAAAAGGATCATGAAAACACAAACTAAAATCCTAGGACATTAATACAAATCAACAAACATGCACAAATACACTCGCTCAAATAGACATGCACAAATGTACATGTCAAAAACATGCGCAAAAGTGCATTCGCAACAACGTTCATAAAGACACGAAATACAACACTAGGACTTTAATACGCATAGCCAAACAACAGCAAAAACACCGGATACAAAAGATACAGTGGAGGGTAGCATAACACTCAACGTTTACGTTTACGTGGATTTTTTTATGGATTAATTTATATTTCTGTTTTAATTGGTCGATTTAGTATTCTATATGTACAAATTGATAATTAGGTGTCCATGAAGGAAAAATGATCAAAGAGTTGCAATTAGGAAAATAAAATGAAATTAGAAGACAGGATCCCTCAACATCTTCGGTAGTGTCCACGAAGTCGAGCATTACTTTCTCATCCGGACTCCAAATCAACTGATTCCGACGACATTAGAAAGCTATTTCAGCTTGCTACAATTCTTGTCTAATGTCAAATTTCCAAATTCGGACTCGAACATGGTCAAAATTGGATTCCAAAAGCGATCGTGAAAATACCCGCTACAGTTCGAGGATACGAATGCGCATCAAGAAACGTGCACCAAAACACTCGCTACAAAAGATACGCACATAAGTAAAAGTACAAAATCATGCACCAAAGTACTCACGCAAAAGTGCATTCGCAAAAAGGATCATGAAAATACAAACTACAGTCCTAGGACATTAATACAAATCAACAAACATGCACAAACACACTCGCTCAAATGGACATGCATAAACGTACATGTAAAAAATCATGTGCAAAAGTGCATTCGCAACAACGTTCATAAAAACAGGAAATACAACACTAGGACTTTAATACGCATAACCAAACAACAGGAAAAACACCGGATACAAAAAATACATTGGAGTGTAGAATATCACTCAACGTTTACGTTTACGTGGATTTTTTTACGGATTAATTTATATTTCTGTTTTAATTGGTGGATTTAGTATTCGATAGGTACAAATTAATAATTAGGTGTCCCATGAAGCAAAAATGATCAAAGAGTAAGAAAAGAGTTGCAATTAGGAAAATAAAATCAAATTAGAAGAGAGGATCCCTCAACATCTTCGGTAGTGTCCACGAAGTCGAGCATAACTTTCTCATCCGGAATCCAAATCAACCGGTTCCGGCGGCATTAGAAAGCTATTTCCGCTGGTTACAATTCCTGTCTAATGTCCAATTTCCAAATTCGGACTGGAACATGGTCAAAATTGGATTCCAAAAGCGATCATGAAAATACCCGCTACAGTTCGAGGACACGAATGCGCATCAAGAAACGTGCACCAAAACACTCGCTACAAATGATACGCACATAAGTAATAGTACAAAATCATGCACAAAAGTACTCAAGCAAAAGTGCATTCGCAAAAAGGATCATGAAAACACAAACTAAAATCCTAGGACATTAATACAAATCAACAAACATGCACAAATACACTCGCTCAAATAGACATGCACAAATGTACATGTCAAAAACATGCGCAAAAGTGCATTCGCAACAACGTTCATAAACACACGAAATACAACACTAGGACTTTAATACGCATAGCCAAACAACAACAAAAACACCGGATACAAAAGATACAGTGGAGGGTAGCATAACACTCAACGTTTACGTTTACGTGGATTTCTTTATGGATTAATTTATATTTCTGTTTTAATTGGTCGATTTAGTATTCTATATGTACAAATTGATAATTAGGTGTCCATGAAGGAAAAATGATCAAAGAGTAAGAAAAGAGTTGCAATTAGGAAAATAAAATGAAATTAGAAGAGAGGATCCCTCAACATCTTCGGTAGTGTCCACGAAGTCGAGCATTACTTTCTCATCCGGACTCCAAATTAACTGATTCCGACGGCATTAGAAAGCTATTTCAGCTTGCTACAATTGTTGTCTAATGTCAAATTTCCAAATTCAGACTCGAACATGGTCAAAATTGGATTCCAAAAGCGATCGTGAAAATACCCGCTACAGTTCGAGGAGATGAATGCGCATCAAGAAACGTGCACCAAAACACTCGCTACAAAAGATACGCACATAAGTAAAAGTACAAAATCATGCACCAAAGTACTCACGCAAAAGTGCATTCGCAAAAAGGATCATGAAAATACAAACTACAATCCTAGGACATTAATACAAATCAACAAACATGCACAAACACACTCGCTCAAATGGACATGCATAAACGTACATGTAAAAAATCATGTGCAAAAGTGCATTCGCAACAACGTTCATAAAAACAGGAAATACAACACTAGGACTTTAATACGCATAACCAAACAACAGGAAAAACACCGGATACAAAAAATACATTGGAGTGTAGAATATCACTCAACGTTTACGTTTACGTGGATTTTTTTACGGATTAATTTATATTTCTGTTTTAATTGGTGGATTTAGTATTCGATAGGTACAAATTGATAATTAGGTGTCCCATGAAGCAAAAATGATCAAAGAGTAAGAAAAGAGTTGCAATTAGGAAAATAAAATCAAATTAGAAGAGAGGATCCCTCAACATCTTCGGTAGTGTCCACGAAGTCGAGCATAACTTTCTCATCCGGACTCCAAATCAACCGGTTCCGGTGGCATTAGAAAGCTATTTCCGCTGGTTACAATTCCTGTGTAATGTCAAATTTCCAAATTCGGACTGGAACATGGTCAAAATTGGATTCCAAAAGCGATCATGAAAATACCCGCTACAGTTTGAGGACACGAATGCGCATCAAGAAACGTGCACCAAAACACTCGCTACAAATGATACGCACATAAGTAAAAGTACAAAATCATGCACAAAAGTACTCAAGCAAAAGTGCATTCGCAAAAAGGATCATGAAAACACAAACTAAAATCCTAGGACATTAATACAAATCAACAAACATGCACAAATACACTCGCTCAAATAGACATGCACAAATGTACATGTCAAAAACATGCGCAAAAGTGCATTCGCAACAACGTTCATAAAGACACGAAATACAACACTAGGACTTTAATACGCATAGCCAAACAACAGCAAAAACACCGGATACAAAAGATACAGTGGAGGGTAGCATAACACTCAACGTTTACGTTTACGTGGATTTTTTTATGGATTAATTTATATTTCTGTTTTAATTGGTGGATTTAGTATTCGATAGGTACAAATGGATTATTAGGTGTCCATGAAGCAAAAATGATCAAAGAGTAAGAAAAGAGTTGCAATTAGGAAAATAAAATCAAATTAGAAGAGAGGATCCCTCAACATCTTCGGTAGTGTCCGCGAAGTCGAGCATAACTTTCTCATCCGGACTCCAAATCAACCGGTTCGGGTGGCATTAGAAAGCTATTTCAGCTGGTTACAATTCCTGTCTAATGTCAAATTTCCAAATTCGGACTCGGACATGGTCAAAATTGGATTCCAAAAGCGATCATGAAAATACCCGCTACAGTTCGAGGACACGAATGCGCATCAAGAAACGTGCACCAAAACACTCGCTACAAAAGATACGGACATAAGTAAAAGTACAAAATCATGCACAAAAGTACTCACACAAAAGTTGATATGAACCACGCCAACCATGTGACGAGACCCGATAACAATACTTCGGTTATCAACTCCTGGACCGTCCAAAAGAAGGAATGAAAAGAGGGTGGAACCGCGACCCATTGTCTATAAAGAGACAAGAACCTTGGTATGTGAAGACGCCACAATCAATTGTGTAAGATTGATTGATAAGTCAGGTGAACGTACGGAATCCTCCGATATGTTCGAAGAGTTCTTAAAGAACTAGAGAGAATAATCTCACAATTTAATTAATGATCAAATGCTGTCTTTCATATGAATATGAAGGCATATATATATAGCCCCCAAAACTTAGTTTTCAAGAAAGGAAAATAAAACCCTAAGTCTACTTAATAAAGGCTCTAAACAAGTGAGCCATGAAATTAAAGAGGGCCTTAATAGAATAGGCCCATAAACACACTAATATGAGCTGATTAGAGATGAACCCACGGATTTAAGGTAGGGTGGGCTTTGGTCTTCATGATGCTTGCTCTTATTTGCTCAACTTGGACTGATCTTTAGCCCGGATGGTTCCCACACTTGTCGGGTGACTCCGCCACTTGAATATGCATAATCCACCCTTGTTTGTCACCATTGAATGAATCTTTCTTAGTTAAGACATTATGGATCAATGCAGCAAGCTTCTCCTTGAATTGCTTAGCTCGGCTCCTCGTCACTAGTTCGATTGGGACTTGGATAGGATCATCTTGCCAACTGTTGGTTAGACCTCCATCATTCCCCTCCTCTTGAAAAGGATTTGTCCTCAAATCATCACCTACATCCAAATAACTCAAATCAGCAACATTGAAGGTGGTACTAACATTATAGTCACCTGGCAAGTCCAGCTTATACGCATTATCATTCACTCGCTCGAGAACTTGAAAAGGACCATCTCCTCTCGGCAGCAACTTAGAACGCCTTCGTACTGGAAATCGTTCCTTTCTCATGTGCAACCAAACCCAATCTCCAGGTTCAAAAACCAACTTGCGACGTCCCTTGTTCGCTTGCTTTGCATATTGTTCTGTTCTCCTCTCCATATTGAGCCTTGCTTTTTCATGAATCTGCTTCACAAGTTCAGCCTTTTTCTTTCCATCCAAGTTATCACGCTCAGATAAAGGTAGTGGAGTTAAATCCATTGGAGTTAAAGGATTAAAACCATAAACAATTTCAAACGGTGAAAACTTAGTAGCAGAATGAACAGCACGATTATATGCAAACTCAACATGTGGTAAACACTCTTCCCATGTTTTAATGTTTTTCTTGATAATTGCCCTCAACAAGGCAGACAAAGTCCTATTTACTACTCCGGAAGCATCGCACTCGATCTCGAATGTTTTCACGAACTTTGGTAGAGCAAGTAAAGGAGCTTTGGTTAACTTCTCCTTAATTAATTGAAATGCTTTCTCTTGCTCGTCCCCCCACTTGAACACCACATTCTTCCTTATCACCTCGGTCATTGGTGCTGCAATAGTGCTAAAATCCTTCACGAACCTCCTACAGAAACCAGCAAGGCCATGAAAACTTCGAACATTTGCTACACTCGTCGGACTTGGCCATTCTTGGATAGCTCGAACCTTTTCTTCATCAACCTGAATACCTTGTGCACTCACAACAAAACCAAGAAAGACAAGCTTATCCGTGCAAAATGTACATTTCTGCAAATTAGCATACAACTTCTCTTCCCTAAGCGCATGTAAAACGAATTTCAAATGCACAACATGATCATCCTGATTTTTGCTATAGATAAGAATGTCATCAAAGTAAACTACAACAAATTTACCAATGAAAGATCGCAAAACGTGGTTCATTAATCGCATGAAAGTACTAGGGGCATTAGTTAACCCAAACGGCATAACTAACCACTCATATAAACCATACATTGTTTTGAAAGCAGTTTTCCATTCATCACCCTCTGTCATTCTTATTTGATGATACCCACTTTTCAAATCAATTTTTTAAAACACACAAGCACCATGGAATTCCTCTAACATATCCTCCATGCGTGGAATAGGATGACAATACTTTACTGTTATATTGTTGATTGCTCGGCCATCGACACACATTCTCCAGTTTCCATCCGCCTTAGGTACCAAAAGTACCGGAACAGCACACGGACTCATGCTCTCCCTCACGTTCCCTCTTTCCATCAACTCCGTGACCTGCCTTTGTATCTCCTTAGTCTCCTCGGGATTGCTTTGGTAGGCTCGTCGGTTTGGAATAGAAGCTCCTAGCACAAAGTCAATTTGATGTTCAATGCCTCGAATTGGTGGCAACACCGGTGGTAGTTTCTCTGGGAATAAATCATCAAAGTCCTGCAAAAGAGAAAACAACAGAACTAGGCAAAGAAGAGTTAACGTTGTTAGTGTTCAAAAAGGCCTCCTTGTACATAAGTACAATCATCGGCTGATTCGAACGTATAGCTCTCTTCACATCACTCGCCCTAGCATATAAACTTGTTTTTCCCTCTTCTTTTCTCTCATTTGCTGAACTCACTTTTTTATTTTCTATCTTGTTTTTCTCAGCCTCATTCTCTCTTTCTTTTGTACTCTCACTCATTTTCTTTTGATCACTATCTTTTTTTAACCTCACTTGATCGTCATGGACCTGCTGCGGCGTTAAAGGAACTAGAGTGATTGTTCTTTGGTTGAACGCAAATGAGTACTTGTTGGTGAAACCATCATGCTTGGCCCGTCGATCAGATTGCCACGGTCGACCAAGTAACAAGTGTCCAGCTTGCATCGGAACAACATCACAGAGTACCACATCTTCATACTTTCCAATGCGAAATGATACTAACACTTGCTTACACACCTTCAATTCTCCACTATCATTAAGCCATTGCAGCTTATATGGTTGTGGATGTTTGGTTGTAGGCAGCCCTAACTTCTCCACCATCGTAGTCCTAGCAACATTGGTGCAACTCCCTCCATCAATGATCATACTACACACCTTGTCTCGAACATGACATCTAGTGTAGAAAATGTTTTCTCGCTGTGCTTCTTCATCTCCCTTTGCTTGCACGTTTAGAGGTCTCCTTGCAACCAATAGTTCACCAGGTTCTGCATATTCTTCTTCTCCATCATACTCTTGTGGTGGTGTGGAATCCTCCTCTTCTTCGGTCTCAAACCCACCATCATCACGCAGCTGCATAACTCTCTTGTTTGGACATAGGTTTGCTTTGTGACTCCTGCCATGGCATTTAAAACACTCTATATCACGAATCCGAGTTGTATTAGAATCGATTTTACCTTGGAATGCATGGTTGGTAGTGATACAATCCGCACAAGCTCCAAGACAAAGAATTGGAAAAAGGGAAAGCGAGTGAGATTAATGGAGCCGTTCGTATTGGGATTGAAGAATAAAGGCTTGAATCAGGCCTTTGAAGAGTCCGTGGTTTGGAATTGGAAGAAAAGAAAGAGAAGAATTAGTTGGACAAGTCGAATTCCATGCATCCGAGATTTTCGCCTATTCTAGCAGAGTTTACCATTCGAGTTATATCTCTCGCATCTGAAGTCCATTTAAGCTGATTCAAAATGATTCGGAAATCTAACTGAAAGATCTACAACTTTCATGTTTTGAGCGAAGAGATATTCGAAGTGATATAGTGTCGAAAATTGAGCTTTAGTTGCGTCCACGTGCACAGCCCAACGTCGCGAGTTAAGAAGGGTGATCGAGAAGCCGACTTGAAGATCAAGTTATCTAATTTATTTATGCACGTTTTTAATTTAGTATTTATTATTTTTGTATTATTTTAGAGTTCTTTATGGTTAGGATTTTCTTATTTACAAGTTTCTTTATTATAGTTTAGGTAGGAGTCTTTTTCCTTGTGAAAAAAGAGTGTTTTTAGATCTTATAAATAGGTTGCCAATTTGGCTTATTTTATAGGACGAATTTTGATGATTTAATCGAGAGTATTCTCGTTGGTTCTGTAAGAACTCTTCGAATATATCGGTGGATTCCGTTTGTTCACCCCGACTTATCAATCGATCTTTCACAATCGATTGTGGCGTCTTCACATACCAAGGTTCCGTCCTCTTTATAGGCAACGGGTCGCGGTTCCACCCTTTGAATCTTTGTTTTTGGATGTTTCGATCTTGCTTCCGCGTAAGGTATTAGGGTCTCGTAACAAGTTCTACGGGGTTCCTATCGATTGGTAACTAGAGCCAACATCCAAAACAGGTTTCACCTAACTTTATTTTTTTGTTGTGTCTTCTAGTATATATCATGTTTTCTTCGTCAAAAAAAAAATATATACCAAAAAAAAATCAAATTTTTATTTTTTGTGTAGGTTTCTTTTCAGCCAAGTTAGGGTTTGTTCGTGTCAAAAAAATAAAAAAAATAAAAAAATCAAATTTTGTTCTTCTTTAGAGTTCTTTCCAGCCCAAGTTAGGGTTTATTAGTGTCAAAGAAAAAAAAAAAAAAAAAACCGAATTGTTTTGATCATGTCTGAGAAGGCCGGTTATAAAGGAGAAAGAATTGAGCAGCGTAGGATGTCACCAATGGAGAAACGCTTCCAGGAACTCCAAGATCGGATGGAAGGAATTGTTACGCAGCTAAAGGAACTACGCAAAGATCAACATGTTCGAGGGCCATACGTACGACGTGATGTTCACCAACCAGTTATACCTTATCCGGATAAAGAGGTAGATCGTGATAGAAATTTTGGTGTGAACGCTACAAAATCAAGGAGGGAGAATATGGGACGAGGGTCAGGATTGGATAGATCGAGCCGAGGATATTTTGGTCGAGAAAGAGATGGCGTAGATCAAAACCGTAGGTCAATGAAGTTGATTATACCACCCTTTCAAGGTAAGAGTGATCCCGAGGCGTACATTCAATGGGAAAGAAAGGTTGAGCACGTATTCGATTGTGATTACTATTCCGAAAAGAAGAAAGTGAAGCTTGCCGTCGAAACGTTCATTGAATATGCAATTAGTTGGTGGGACCAATTTGTCTTAATTAGGCGGCGTTGTGGCGAACTACCAATTGAATATTGGGAGTCCATGAAGGCAGTTATGAGAAAGAGGTTTATTCCTGCCCATTATTATAGGGAATTGAAGATGCAAAGCTTGAGGAAGGTTACTAAGTTAGAAGAAAGGAGTTCATAGAGTTGGAAATCACATAGGAGATCTTCAACGAGCCAAACGAGAGAACCCTTACAAAATCCCAAAGCAGAGGAAATTCTACGAGACAAAGGAGAATGCAAGCAATTGAAGAGAATGGGTGATTCTTTATCGCCACTTGAGAAGGAAGATAGTCTTCAATATTTTGAGAAAGAAAACACTCAAACTGATATGGGAGTTATTGATGCGCTAGTTGAGGTTGACTCCAAGGGAGAAAAAAATTTCAATCCCGCGCCACCAGTTCTAGAAAAAGAAGGTTCGGATTCGAGGGCAAATCCTTTTGAAGAAGTGGAGAATGATACAACCCAGCCATGCATCGAAGTTACCGCCGAGCTAACCGGATTGCAAACTCCAATTGTGCATGGTGATGAAGATGGTGATGCAATACACGAAGATTATCTTGCTCCTAATGAGTGCCATGAAGGTGTATCTTCGAGTTTGATAATTGATGGAGTTGGTTGTACCAATGCGACTAGCTATACTTCAGTGGGAATGTTGAGTGCATCAACTTTAGAGTATACTAGACCATATGAGCTACAATTGTTTGAAGATGATCATGAGAGATGGTTTCTATATGCTTGTTTTTATATCTCTCGGTATTCGAGGACGAATCCTTTTGAAGAGGGGGAGAATGATACGATCCGCACAAGCTCCAAGACAAAGAATTGGAAGAAGGGAAAGCGAGTGAGATTAATGGAGCCGTTCGTATTGGGATTGAAGAATAAAGGCTTGAATCAGGCCTTTGAAGAGTCCGTGGTTTGGAATTGGAAGAAAAGAAAGAGAAGAATTCGTTGGACAAGTCGAATTCCATGCATCCGAGATTTTCGCCTATTCTGGCAGAGTTTACCATTCGAGTTATATCTCTCGCATCTGAAGTCCATTTAAGCTGATTCCAAATGATTCGGAAATCTTACTGAAAGATCTACAACTTTTATGTTTTGAGATAAGAGATATTCGAAGTGGATAAGTGTCGAAAATTGAGCTTTAATTGCATGCACGTGCATAGCCCAACGTCGCGAGTTAAGAAGGGTGATCGAGAAGCCGACTTGAAGATCAAGTTATCTAATTTATTTATGCACGTTTTTAATTTAGTATTTATTATATTTTTATTATTTTAGAGTTCTTTATGGTTAGGATTTTCTTATTTACAAGTTTCCTTATTATAGTTTAGGTAGGAGTTCTTTTCCTTGTGAAAAAGAAGTCTTTTTAGATCTTATAAATAGGTTGCCAATTTGGCTTATTTTATAGGACGAATTTGGATGATTTAATTGAGAGTGTTCTCTTTGGTTCTTCAAGAACTCTTCGAATGTATCGGTGGATTCCGTTTGTTCACCCCGACTTATCAATCGATCTTTCACAATCGATTGTGGCGTCTTCACATACCAAGGTTCTTGCCTCTTTATAGGCAACGGGTCGCGGTTCCACCCTTTGAATCTTTGTTTTTGGATGTTTCGATCTTGCTTCCGCGTAAGGTATTAGGGTCTCGTAACAAGTTCTACGGGGTTCCTATGGATTGGTAACTAGAGCCAACATCCAAAACAGGTTTCACCTAACTTTATTTTTTTGTTGTGTCTTCTAGTACATCTCATCTTTTCTTCGTCAAAAAAAAAATATATACAAAAAAAAAAATCAAATTTTTATTTTTTGTGTAGGTTTGTTTTCAGCCAAGTTAGGGTTTGTTCGTGTCAAAAAAATAAAAAAAATAAAAAAATCAAATTTTTTTCTTCTTTAGAGTTCTTTCCTGCCCAAGTTAGGGTTTATTAGTGTCAAAGAAAAAAAAAAAAAAAAAAAAAAAAAAAACGAATTGTTTTGATCATGTCTGAGAAGGCCGGTTATAAAGGAGAAAGAATTGAGCAGCGTAGGATGTCACCAATGGAGAAACGCTTCCAGGAACTCCAAGACCGGATGGAAGGAATTGTTACGCAGCTAAAGGAACTACGCAAAGATCAACATGTTCGAGGGCCATACGTACGACGTGATGTTCACCAACCAGTTATACCTTATCCGGATAAAGAGGTAGATCGTGATAGAAATTTTGGTGTGAACGCTACAAAATCAAGGAGGGAGAATATGGGACGAGGGTCAGGATTGGATAGATCGAGCCGAGGATATTTTGGTCGAGAAAGAGATGGCGTAGATCAAAACCGTAGGTCAATGAAGTTCATTATACCACCCTTTCAAGGTAAGAGTGATCCCGAGGCGTACATTCAATGGGAAAGAAAGGTTGAGCACGTATTCGATTGTGATTACTATTCCGAATAGAAGAAAGTGAAGCTTGCCGTCGAAGCGTTCATTGACTATGCAATTAGTTGGTGGGACCAATTTGTCTTAATTAGGCGGTGTTGTGGCGAACTACCAATTGAATATTGGGAGTCCATGAAGGCAGTTATGAGAAAGAGGTTTATTCCTGCCCATTATTATAGGGAATTGAAGATGCAAAGCTTGAGGAAGGTTACTAAGTTAGAAGAAAGGAGTTCATAGAGTTGGAAATCACATAGGAGATCTTCAACGAGCGAAACGAGAGAACCCTTACAAAATCCCAAAGCAGAGGAAATTCTACGAGACAAAGGAGAATGCAAGCAATTGAAGAGAATGGGTGATTCTTTATCGCCACTTGAGAAGGAAGATAGTCTTCAATATTTTGAGAAAGAAAACACTCAAACTGATATGGGAGTTATTGATGCGCTAGTTGAGGTTGACTCCAAGGGAGAAAAAATTTTCAATCCCGCGCCACCAGTTCTAGAAAAAAGAAGGTTCGGATTCGAGGGCAAATCCTTTTGAAGAAGTGGAGAATGATACAACCCAGCCATGCATCGAAGTTACCGCCGAGCTAACCGGAGTGCAGACTCCAATTGTGCATGGTGATGAAGATGGTGATGCAATACACGAAGATTATCTTGCTCCTAATGAGTGCCATGAAGGTGTATCTTCGAGTTTGATAATTGATGGAGTTGGTTGTACCAATGCGACTAGCTATACTTCAGTGGGAATGTTGAGTGCATCAACTTTAGAGTATACTAGACCATATGAGCTACAATTGTTTGAAGATGATCATGAGAGATGGTTTCTATATGCTTGTTTTTATATCTCTCGGTATTCGAGGACGAATCCTTTTGAAGAGGGGGAGAATGATACGATCCGCACAAGCTCCAAGACAAAGAATTGGAAGAAGGGAAAGCGAGTGAGATTAATGGAGCCGTTCGTATTGGGATTGAAGAATAAAGGCTTGAATCAGGCCTTTGAAGAGTCCGTGGTTTGGAATTGGAAGAAAAGAAAGAGAAGAATTCGTTGGACAAGTCGAATTCCATGCATCCGAGATTTTCGCCTATTCTGGCAGAGTTTACCATTCGAGTTATATCTCTCGCATCTGAAGTCCATTTAAGCTGATTCCAAATGATTCGGAAATCTTACTGAAAGATCTACAACTTTTATGTTTTGAGATAAGAGATATTCGAAGTGGATAAGTGTCGAAAATTGAGCTTTAATTGCATGCACGTGCATAGCCCAACGTCGCGAGTTAAGAAGGGTGATCGAGAAGCGGACTTGAAGATCAAGTTATCTAATTTATTTATGCACGTTTTTAATTTAGTAGTTATTATATTTTTATTATTTTAGAGTTCTTTATGGTTAGGATTTTCTTATTTACAAGTTTCCTTATTATAGTTTAGGTAGGAGTTCTTTTCCTTGTGAAAAAGAAGTCTTTTTAGATCTTATAAATAGGTTGCCAATTTGGCTTATTTTATAGGACGAATTTGGATGATTTAATTGAGAGTGTTCTCTTTGGTTCTTCAAGGACTCTTCGAATGTATCGGTGGATTCCGTTTGTTCACCCCGACTTATCAATCGATCTTTCACAATCGATTGTGGCGTCTTCACATACCAAGGTTCTTGCCTCTTTATAGGCAACGGGTCGCTGTTCCACCCTTTGAATCTTTGTTTTTGTATGTTTCGATCTTGCTTCCGCGTAAGGTATTAGGGTCTCGTAACAAGTTCTACGGGGTTCTTACCAGTTGGTAACCAGAGCCAACATCCAAAACAGGTTTCACCTATCTTTAATTTTTTGTTGTGTCTTCTAGTATATCTCATCTTTTCTTCGTCAAAAAAAAATATATACAAAAAACAAAATCGAATTTTTATTTTTTGTTTAGGTTTCTTTTCAGCCAAGTTAGGGTTTGTTCGTGTAAAAAAAAAAAAAAAAAACTCGAATTTTGTTCTTCTTTAGAGTTCCTTCCAGCCCAAGTTAGGGTTTATTAGTGTCAAAGAAAAAAATAAAAAATAAATAAAAAAAAAACGAATTGTTTTGATCATGTCCAAGAAGGCCGGTTATAAAGGAGAAATAATTGAGCAGCGTAGGATGTCGTCAATGGAGAAACGGTTCCAGGAACTCCAAGATCGGATGGAAGGAATTGTTACGCAGCTAAAGGAACTACGCAAATATCAACATGTTCGAGGGCCATACGTGCGACGTGATGTTCACCAACCAGTTATACCTGAACCGGATAAAGGGGTAGATCGTGATAGAAATTTTGGTGTGAACGCTACAAAATCAAGGAGGGAGAATATGGGACGAGGGTTAGGATTAGATAGATCGAGCCGAGGATATTTTGGTCGAGAAAGAGATGGCGTAGATCAAAACCGTAGATCAATGAAGTTGATTATACCACCCTTTCAAGGTAAGAGTGATCCCGAGGCGTACATTCAATGGGAAAGAAAGGTTGAGCACGTATTCGATTGTGATTACTATTCCGAAAAGAAGAAAGTGAAGCTCGCCGTCGAAGCGTTCATTGACTATGCAATTAGTTGGTGGGACCAATTTCTCTTACTTAGGCGGCGTTGTGGCGAACTACCAATTGAAGATTGGGAGTCCATGAAGGCAGTTATGAGAAAGAGGTTCATTCCTGCCCATTATTATAGGGAATTGAAGATGCAAAGCTTGAGAAGGTTAGTAAGTTAGAAGAAAGGAGTTCATAGAGTTGGAAATCACATAGGAGATCTTCAACGAGCCAAACGAGAGAACCCTTACAAAATCTCAAAGCAGAGGAAATTCTACGAGACAAAGGAGACTGCAAGCAATTGAAGAGAATAGGTGATTCTTTATCGCCACTTAAGAAGGAAGATAGTCGTCAATATTTTGAGAAAGAAAATACTCAAACTGATATGGGAGTTATTGATGCGCTAGTTGAGGTCGACTCCAAGGGAGAAAAAAATTTCAATCCCGCGCCACCAGTTCTAGAAAAAGAAGGTTCGGATTCGAGGGCAAATCCTTTTGAAGAGGTGGAGAATGATACAACCCAGCCATGCATCGAAGTTACCGCCGAGCTAACCGGAGTGCAAACTCCAATTGTGCATGGTGATGAAGATGGTGATGCAATACACGAAGATTATCTTGCTCCTAATGAGTGCCATGAAGGTGTATCTTCGAGTTTGATAATTGATGGAGTTGGTTGTACCAATGCGAATAGCTATACTTCAGTGGGAATGTTGAGTGCGTCAACTTTAGAGTATACTAGACCATATGAGCTACAATTGTTTGAAGATGATCATGAAAGATGGTTTCTATATGCTTGTTTTTATATCTCTTGGTATTCGAGGACGAATCCTTTTGAAGAGGGGGAGAATGATACGATCCGCACAAGCTCCAAGACAAAGAATTGGAAGAAGGGAAAGCGAGTGAGATTAATGGAGCCGTTCGTATTGGGATTGAAGAATAAAGGCTTGAATCAGGCCTTTGAAGAGTCCGTGGTTTGGAATTGGAAGAAAAGAAAGAGAAGAATTCGTTGGACAAGTCGAATTCCATGCATCCGAGATTTTCGCCTATTCTGGCAGAGTTTACCATTCGAGTTATATCTCTCGCATCTGAATTCCACTTAAGCTGATTCCAAATGATTCGGAAATCTAACTGAAAGATCTACAATTTTCATGTTTTGAGCGAAGAGATATTCGAAGTGGAAAAGTGTCGAAAATTGAGCTTTAATTGCATGCACGTGCACAGCCCAACGTTGCGAGTTAAGAAGGGTGATCGAGAAGCCGACTTGAAGATCAAGTTATCTAATTTATTTATGCACGTTTTTAATTTAGTATTTATTATATTTTTATTATTTTAGAGTTCTTTATGGTTAGGATTTTCTTATTTACAAGTTTCCTTATTATAGTTTAGGTAGGAGTTCTTTTCCTTGTGAAAAATGAGTCTTTTTAGATCTTATAAATAGGTTGCCAATTTGGCTTATTTTATAGGACGAATTTGGATGATTTAATTGAGAGTGTTCTCTTTGGTTCTTCAAGAACTCTTCGAACATATCGGTGGATTCCGTTTGTTCACCCCGACTTATCAATCGATCTTTCACAATCGATTGTGGCGTCTTCACATACCACGGTTCTTGCCTCTTTATAGGCAACGGGTCGCGGTTCCACCCTTTGAATCTTTGTTTTTGGATGTTTCGATCTTGCTTCCGCGTAAGGTATTAGGGTCTCGGAACAAGTTCTATGGGGTTCCTATCAGTTGGTAACCAGAGCCAACATCCAAAACAGGTTTCACCTATCTTTAATTTTTTGTTGTGTCTTTTAGTCTATCTCATCTTTTCTTCGTCAAAAAAAAATATATACAAAAAAAAAAATCGAATTTTTATTTTTTGTTTAGGTTTCTTTTCAGCCAAGTTAGGGTTTGTTCGTGTCAAAAAAAAAAAAAAAAAACTCGAATTTTGTTCTTGTTTAGAGTTCCTTCCAGCCCAAGTTAGGGTTTATTAGTGTCAAAGATAAAAATAAAAAATAAATTAAAAAAAAAAAAACGAATTGTTTTGATCATGTCCGAGAAGGCCGGTTATAAAGGAGAAAGAATTGAGCAGCGTAGGATGTCGTCAATGGAGAAACGCTTCCAGGAACTCCAAGATCGGATGGAAGGAATTGTTACGCAACTAAAGGAACTACGCAAAGATCAACATGTTCGAGGGCCATACGTGCGACATGATGTTCACCAACCAGTTATACATTATCCGGATAAAGAGGTAGATCGTGATAGAAATTTTGGTGTGAACGCTACAAAGTCAAGGAGGGAGAATATGGGACGAGGGTCAGGACTGGATAGATCGAGCCGAGGATATTTTGGTCGAGAAAGAGATGGCGTAGATCAAAACCGTAGGTCAATGAAGTTGATTATACCACCCTTTCAAGGTAAGAGTGATCCCGAGGCGTACATTCAATGGGAAAGAAAGGTTGAGCACGTATTCGATTGTGATTACTATTCCGAAAAGAAGAAACTGAAGCTCGCCATCGAAGCGTTCATTGACTATGCAATTAGTTGGTGGGACCAATTTGTCTTAACTAGGCGGCGTTGTGGGGAACTACCAATTGAAGATTGGGAGTCCATGAAGTCAGTTATGAGAAAGAGGTTCATTCCTGCCCATTATTATTGGGAATTGAAGATGCAAAGCTAGAGGAAGGTTACTAAGTTAGAAGAAAGGAGTTCATCGAGTTGGAAATCACATAGGAGATCTTCAACGAGCCAAACGAGAGAACCCTTACAAAATCCCAAAGCAGAGGAAATTCTACGAGACAAAGGAGACTGCTTGAGGAGGAAGATACTCGTCTATATTTTGAGAAAGAAAACACTAAAACTGATATGGGAGTTATTGATGCGCTAGTTGAGGTCGACTCCAAGGGAGAAGAAATTTGCAATCCCGCGCCACCAGTTCTAGAAAAAGAAGGTTCGGATTCGAGGGCGAATCTTTTTGAAGAGGTGGAGAATGATACAGCCCAGCCATGCATCGAAGTTACCGCCGAGCTAACCGGAGTGCAAACTCCAATTGTGCATGGTGATGAAGATGGTGATGCAATACACGAAGATTATCTTGCTCCTAATGAGTGCCATGAAGGTGTATATTCGAGTTTGATAATTGATGGAGTTGGTTGTACCAATGCGACTAGCTATACTTCAGTGGGAATGTTGAGTATATCAACTTTAGAGTATACTAGACCATATGAGCTACAATTGTTTGAAGATAATCATGAAAGATGGTTTCTATATGCTTCTTTTTATGTCTCTCCGAATTCGAGGACGAATCCTTTTGAAGAGGGGGAGAATGATACGATCCGCATAAGCTCCAAGACAAAGAATTGGAAGAAGGGCAAGCGAGTGAGATTAATGGAGCCGTTCTTATTGGGATTGAAGAATAAAGGCTTGAATCAGGCCTTTGAAGAGTCCGTGGTTTGGAATTGGAAGAAAAGAAAGAGAAGAATTCGTTGGACAATTCGAATTCCATGCATCCGAGATTTTCGCCTATTCTGGCAGAGTTTACCATTCGAGTTATATCTCTCGCATCTGAAGTCCATTTAAGCTGATTCAAAATGATTCGGAAATCTCACTGAAAGATCTACAACTTTTATGTTTTGAGCAAAGAGATATTCGAAGTGGAACAGTGTCTGAAATTGAGCTTTAATTGCATGCACGTGCACAGCCCAACGTCGCGAGTTAAGAAGGGTGATCGAGAAGCCGACTTGAAGATCAAGTTATCTAATTTATTTATGCACGTTGTAGTATTTATTATGTTCTTATTATTTAAGAGTTCTTTATGATTAGTATTTTCTTATTTACAAGTTTCCTTATTGTAGTTTACGTAGTAGTCCTTTTCCTTGTGAAAAAAGAGTCTTTTTAGATCTTATGAATAGGTTGCCAATTTGGCTTATTTTATAGGACGAATTTTTATGATTTAATTGAGAGTATTCTCTTTGGTTCTTTAAGAACTCTTGGAACATATCGGTGGATTCCGTTTGTACACCCCGACTTATCAATCGATTGTGGCGTCTTCACATACCAAGGTTCTTGCCTCTTTATAGGCAACGGGTCGCGGTTCCACCCTTTGAATCCCTGTTTTTGGATGTTTCGATCTTGCGTCCGCGTAAGGTATTAGGGTCTCGTAACAAGTTCTACGGGGTTCGTATCAGGTAGTGTTTTGCTTTGGCTCGAATTTGTGTTTAGACATAGCCGGCTTCTCATCTCTGCTAACAACATTATGCCTCCAAGATGAACTCGAACTAGGGACTGATCGTGGATTGTTACCCCTCCGCTTGAGCTGATTCTCAATCTTGATGGCCATGTGTACCATGTCCTCCATCTCGACATAGTGTTGCAACTCCACTACGTTAGCAATCTCTCTATACAGCCCTGCCAAGAACCTTGCTATAGTAGCCTCCCGATCCTCCTCAATATTTACTCGGATCATTGAAATTTCCATCTCCTTAAAGTACTCTTCAACACTCCGATTTTCTTGCTTCAAATTCTGTAGCTTTTGATACAACTCTCGGAAGTAGTAGTTTAGCACGAACCGCTTTCTCATTAGGTATTTCATCTCGTCCCAAGTTGCCACTGGATTCTCCCTATTTCTCCTCCTATTCAGCACCAATTGATCCCACCAAATGATGGCATAATCGGAGAATTCAATCGCTGCCAACTTCACCTTCTTGTGTTCCGAGTAATTGTGACAATCAAACAACAACTCCATCTTTTGCTCCGACTCAATGTAAGCTTCAGGATCGTTTCTGCCGTGAAACGATGGTATATTCACCGTTATGTTTCCCAAATTGTTATCCTCACGGTTTCGAGCATCACGAACCCTCGCTCCAAACCTTTGATTTACAGCAACGGAATGTTTGTCATCAAAGTCATCACTGTAATACTCATCCTCTTCTGCCGTAGCCTCTCTAGGTGGAGCTTGTCCTCTCCTTTGCACGTTAGGAATGGTTTGGGGAAACTCTTGCCGTGAGTTTTCCATTTGATCCATCCGCTCATGAATCTGCTCCATCTCTTCCCTCACGAATCTCTTCATCTCACTCATCAACGCCTCCATCATAAACTTTGGATCAACCTCCCTATGTGTGCCTTCCAAATTTGTTTGATTGTTAGACATGATTCCTGCAAAACAATGTTAAAAAGAAAATATGGACCTCACACACTCCCTTACGTGTTTCACTCAATAAATGGATATCGCTCAAGTTCACTCGTGTTTGCACACAATCAATTTTGGCTTTTACCCTCTTATTAACTCACCACTCTTGCCTTTTTCCTCTCAAATTATCAATAGCCCCAATCAAACATACCAAACAAATATGAGAATTTTTAGCAACAGTTCACCACGAGTTATCAGGAATTGATATAGAAGGATGAACTTGAATCGAAATAGAATATGAGTAGAATTTAATGACCTTTGGATAGTCACGATTAATTTATTTTGTTTGAATTTCGAAATTAATATTATAGGAAACTAAAGAGTGTAGGAAGGAAGTAGATATGGCGTAGAAGACAAAGATATTCAAGGATCTCGAGGATAGGAAACAAAATATACCCTTCCTAACATAAGATGCAGTATTCGGATCCTTTCCAACTACGTACAATACCAACAAGGAATTATTCCTTTCAAATAATTTTGATTTTTGCTTCTTTTCCTTTTTTTTCGGATATTTTTTTTTTCAGATTTTTTTTCATTTGACATTAGACAGGAATTGTAGCCATCTGAAAAAGCTTTCTAATGCAACCAGAACCAGTTGATTTGGAGTCCGGATGAGAAAGTTATGCTCGACTTCGTGGACACTACCGAAGATGTTCAGGGATCCTCTCTTCTAATTTGATTTTATTTTCCTAATTGCAACTCTTTTTTTACTCTTTCATTATTTTTGCTTCATGGACACCTAATTATGAATTTGTACCTATAGAATACTAAAGCCACCAATTAAAACAGAAATATAAATTAATCCATAAAAAAAACCACGTAAACGTAAACGTTGAGTGTTATTCTACACTCCACTGTATCTTTTGTATCCGGTGTTTTTGTTGTTGTTTGGTTATGCGTATTAAAGTCCTAGTGTTGTATTTCGTGTTTTTATGAACGTTGTTGCGAATGCAATTTTGCGCATGTTTTTTTACATGTACGTTTGTGCATGTCCATTTGAGCGAGTGTGTTTGTGCATGTTTGTTGATTTGTATAAATGTCCTAGGATTCTAGTTTGTGTTTTCATGATCCTTTTTACGAATGCACTTTTGCGTGAGTACATTTGTGCATGATTTTTTACTTTTACTTATGTGCGTATCTTTTGTAGCGAGTGTTTTGGTCCACGTTTCTTGATGCGCATTTGTGTCCTCGAACTGTAGCGGGTATTTTCATGATCGCTTTTGGAATACAATTTTGACCATGTTCGAGTCCGAATTTGGAAATTTGACATTATTCAGGAATTGTAGCCAGCTCAAATAGCTTTCTAATGCCGCCGGAACCAGTCGATTTGGAGTCCGGATGAGAAAGTTATGCTCGGACACTACCGAAGATGTTGAGGGATCCTCTCTTCTAATTTGATTTTATTTTCCTAATTGCAACTCTTTTTTTACTCTTTGATCATTTTTGCTTCATGGACACCTAGTTATGAATTTGTACCTATAGAATACTAAATCCACCAATTAAAACAGAAATATAAATTAATCCATAAAAAAAACCACGTAAACGTAAACGTTGAGTGTTATTCTACACTCCACTGTATCTTTTGTATCCGCTGTTTTTGTTGTTGTTTGGTTATGCGTATTAAAGTCCTAGTGTTGTATTTCGTGTTTTTATGAACGTTGTTGCGAATGCACTTTTGCGCATGTTTACATGTACGTTTGTGCATGTCCATTTGAGCGAGTGTGTTTGTGCATGTTTGTTGATTTGTATAAATATCCTAGTATCCTAGTTTGTGTTTTCATGATCCTTTTTGCGAATGCAGTTTTGCGTGAGTACTTTTGTGCATGATTTTTTACTTTTACTTATGTGCGTATCTTTTGTAGCGAGTGTTTTGGTCCACGTTTCTTGATGCGCATTCGTGTCCTCGAACTGTAGCGGGTATTTTCATGATCGCTTTTGGAATCCAATTTTGACCATCTTGGAGTCCGAATTTGGAAATTTGACATTAGACAGGAATTGTAGCATGCTCAAATAGCTTCCTAATGCCGCCGTAACCAGTTGATTTGGAGTCCGGATGAGAAAGTTATGCACGGACACTACCGAAGATGTTGAGGGATCCTCTCTTCTAATTTGATTTTATTTTCCTAAGTGCAACTCTTTTCTTACTCTTTGATCATTTTTGCTTCATGGACACCTCATTATCAATTTGTACCTATAGAACACTAAATCCACCAACTAAAACACAAATATAAATTAATCCATAAAAAAATCCACGTAAACGTAAACGTTGAGTGTCATTTCTACACTCCACTATATGTTTTGTATCTAGTGTTCTTGCTGTTGTTTGGTTATGCGTATTAAAGTCCTAGTGTTGTATTTCGTGTTTTTAAGAATGTTGTTGTTAATGCACTTTTGCGCATGTTTTTTTACATGTACGTTTGTGCATGTCCATTTGAGCGAGTGTGTTTGTGCATGTTTGTTGATTTATATTAATGTCCTAGGATTGTAGTTTGTGTTTTCCTGATCCTTTTTGCGAATGCACTTTTGCATGAGTATTTTTGTGCATGATTTTGTACTTTTACTTATGTGCGTATCTTTTGTAGCGAGTGTTTTCGTGCACGTTTCTTGATGCGCATTCGTGTCCTCGAACTGTAGCGGGTATTTTCATGATCGCTTTTTGAATCCAATTTTGACCATGTTCGAGTCCGAATTTGGAAATTTGACTTTAGACAGAAATTATAGCCAGCTGAAATAGCTTTCTAATGCCGCCGGAACCAGTTGATTTGGAGTCCTGATGAGAAAGTTATGCTCGACTTCGTGGACACTACCGAAGATGTTGAGGGATCCTCTCTTCTAATTTGATTTTATTTTCCTAATTCCAACTCTTTTCTTACTCTTTGAACATTTTTGCTTCATGGACACCTAATTATCAATTTGTACCTATAGAATACTAAATCCATTAATTAAAACAGAAATATAAATTAATCCATAAAAAAATCCACGTAAACGTAAACGTTGAGTGTTATTCTACACTCCAGTGTATCTTTTGTATCCGGTGTTTTTGTTGTTGGTTGGTTATGCGTATTAAAGTCCTTGTGTTGTATTTCGTGTTTTTATGAACGTTGTCGCGAATGCACTTTTGCGCATGTTTTTTTACATGTACGTTTGTGCATGTCCATTTAAGCGAGTGTGTTCGTCCATTTTTGTTGATTTGTATTAATGTCCTAGGATTGTAGTTTGTGCTTTCATGATCCTTTTTTCGAATGCACTTTTGCGTGAGTACTTTTGTGCATGATTTTGTACTTTTACTTATGTGCGTATCTTTTCTAGCGAGTGTTTTGGTGCACGTTTCTTGATGCGCATTCGTGTCCTCGAATTGTAGCGGGTATTTTCATGATCGCTTTTGGAATCCAATTTTTACCATGTTCGAGTCCGAATTTGGAAATTTGACATTAGACATGAATTGTAGCCAGCTCAAATAGCTTTCTAATGCCGCCGGAAACAGTTGATTTGGAGTCCGGATGAGAAAGTTATGCTCGGACACTACCGAAGATGTTGAGGGATCCTCTCTTCTTATTTGATTTTATTTTCCTAATTGCAACTTTTTTCTTACTCTTTGATCATTTTTGCTTCATGGACACCTAATTATCAATTTGTACCTATAGAATACTAAATTGACCAATTAAAACAGAAATATAAATTAATCCATAAAAAATCCACGTAAACGTAAACGTTGAGTGTTATTCTACACTCCACTGTATCTTTTGTATCTGGTGTTTTTGCTGTTGTTTGGTTATGCGTATTAAAGACCTAGTGTTGTATTTCGTGTTTTTATGAACGTTATTGCTAATGCACTTTTGCACATGTTTTTTTACATGTACGTTTGTGCATGTCCATTTGAGAGAGTGTGTTTGTGCATGTTTGTTGATTTGTATTAATGTCCTAGGATTGGAGTTTGTGTTTTCATTTTCCTTTTTGCGAATGCACTTTTGCGTGAGTACTTTTGTGCATGATTTTGTACTTTTACTTATGTGCGTATCTTTTGTAGTGAGTGTTTTGGTGCACGTTTCTTGATGCGCATTCGTGTCCTCGAACTGTAGCGGGTATTTTCATGATCGCTTTTGGAATCCGATTTTGACCATGTTCAAGTTCGAATTTGGAAATTTGACATTTGACAGGAATTGTAGCCAGCTGAAATAGCTTTCTAATGCCGCCGGAACCAGTTGATTTTGAGTCCGGATGAGAAAGTTATGCTAGACTTCGGGGACACTACCGAAGATGTTGAGGGATCCTCTCTTCTAATTTGATTTTATTTTCCTAAGTGCAACTCTTTTCTTACTCTTTGATCATTTTTGCTTCATGGACACCTCATTATCAATTTGTACCTATAGAATACTAAATCCACCAACTAAAACAAAAATATAAATTCATCCACAAAAAAATCCACGTAAACGTAAACGGTGAGTGTCATTTCTACACTCTACTGTATCTTTTGTATTTAGTGTTCTTGCTGTTGTTTGGTTATGCGTATTAAAGTCCAAGTGTTGTATTTTGTGTTTTTAAGAACGTTGTTGCGAATGCACTTTTGCGCATGTTTTTTAACATGTACGTTTGTGCATATCCATTTGAGCGAGTGTGTTTGTGCATGTTTGTTGATTTGTATTAATGTCCTAGGATTGTAGTATGTGTTTTCATGATCCTTTTTGCGAATGCACTGTTGCGTGAGTACTTTTGTGCATGATTTTGTACTTTTACTTATGTGCGTATCTTTTATAGCGAGTGTTTTGGTGCACGTTTCTTGATGCGCATTCGTGTCCTCGAACTGTAGCGGGTATTTTCATGATCGCTTTTGGAATCCAATTTTGACCATGTTCGAGTCCGAATTTGGAAATTTGACATTAGACAGGAATTGAAGCCAGCTGAAATAGCTTTCTAATGCTGCCGGAACTAGTTGATTTTGAGTCTGGATGAGAAAGTTATGCTCGACTTCGGGGAAACTACCGAAGATGTTGAGGGATCCTCTCTTCTAATTTGATTTTATTTTCCTAAGTGCAACTCTTTTCTTACTCTTTGATCATTTTTGCTTCATGGCCACCTCATTATCAATTTGTACCTATAGAACCCTAAATCCACCAACTAAAACACAAATATAAATTAATCCATAAAAAAATCCACGTAAACGTAAACGTTGAGTGTCATTTCTACTCTCCACTGTATCTTTTGTATCTAGTGTTCTTGCTGTTGTTTGGTTATGCGTATTAAAGTCCTAGTGTTGTATTTCGTGTTTTTAAGAACGTTGTTGCGAATGCACTTTTACGCATGTTTTTTTACATGTACGTTTGTGCATGTCCATTTGAGCGAGTGTGTTTCTGCATGTTTGTTGATTTGTATTAATGTCCTAATATTGTAGTTTGTGTTTATTGATCCTTTTTGCGAATGCACTTTTGCGTGAGTACTTTTGTGCATGATTTTGTACTTTCACATATGTGCGTATCTTTTGTAGCGAGTGTTGTGGTGCACGTTTCTTGATGCGCATTTGTGTCCTCGAACTGTAGTTGGTATTTTCATGATCGCTTTTGGAATCCAATTTTGACCATGCTCGAGGCCGAATTTGGAAATTTGACATTAGACAGGAATTGTAGCCAGCTGAAATAGCTTTCTAATGCCGCCGGAACCAGTTGATTTGGAGTCCGGATGAGAAAGTCATGCTCAACTTCGTGGACACTACCGAAGATGTTGAGGGATCCTCTCTTCTAATTTGATTTTATTTTCCTAATTGCAATCTTTTCTAACTGTTTGATCATTTTTGCTTCATGGACACCTAATTATCAATTTGTACCTATGGAATACTAAATCCACCAATTAAAACAGAAATATAAATTAATCCATAAAAAAATCCTCGTAATCGTAAACGTTGAGTGTTATTCTACACTCCACTGTATCTTTCGTATCCGGTGTTTTTGCTGTTGTTTGGTTATGCGTATTAAAGTCCTAGTGTTGTATTTCGTGTTTTTATGAACTTTGTTCCGAATGTACTTTTGCGCATGTTTTTTTACATGTACGTTTGTGCATGTTTGTTGATTTGTATTAATGTCCTAGGATTGTAGTTTGTGGTTTCATGATCCTTTTTGCGAATGCACTTTTGCGTGAGTACTTTTGTGCATGATTTTCTACTTTTACTTATGTGCGTATCTTTTGTAGCGAGTGTTTTGGTGCACGTTTCTTGATGCGCATTCGTGTCCTCGAACTGTAGCGGGTATTTTCATGATCGCTTTTGGAATCCAGTTTTCCCCATGTTCGAGTCCGAATTTGGAAATTTGACATTAGACAGGAATTGTAGCCAGCTGAAATAGCTTTCTAATGCCGCTAGAACCAGTTGATTTGGAGTCCGGATGAGAATGTTATGCTCGACTTCGTGGACACTACCGAAGATGTTGAGGGATCCTCTCTTCTAATTTGATTTTATTTTCCTAATTGCAACTCTTTTCTTACTCTTTGATCATTTTTGCTTCATGGACACCTAATTATCAATTTGTACCTATAGAATACTAAATCCACCAATTAAAACAGAAATATAAATTAATCCATAAAACAATCCACGTAAACGTAAACGTAGAGTGTTATTCTACACTCTACTGTATCTTTTGTATCCGGTGATTTTACTGTTGTTTGGTTATGCGTATTAAAGTCATAGTGTTGTATTTCGTGTGTTTATGAACATTGTTGCGAATGCACTATTGCGCATGTTTTTTTACATGTACATTTGTGCATGTCCATTTGAGCGAGTGTGTTTGTGCATGTTTGTTGATTTGTATTAATGTCTTATGATTGTAGTTTGTGTTTTCATGATCCTTTTTGCGAATGCACTTTTGCGTGAGAACTTTTGAGCATGATTTTGTACTTTCACAAATGTGCGTATCATTTGTAGCTAGTGTTGTGGTGCACGTGTCTTGATGCGCATTCGTGTCCTCGAACTGTAGCGGCGATTTTCATGATCGCTTTTGGAATCCAATTTTGACCATGCTCGAGGCCGAATTTGGAAATTTGACATTAGACAGGAATTGTAACCAGCATAAATAGCTTTCTAATGCCGCCAGAACCATTAGATTTGGAGTACGGATGAGAAAGTTATGCTCGACTTCGTGGACACTACCGAAGATGTTGAGGGATCCTCTCTTCTAATTTGATTTTATTTTCCTAATTGCAATGTTTTCTAACTGTTTGATCATTTTTCATTCATGGACACCTAATTATCAATTTGTACCTATGGAATACTAAATCCACCAATTAAAACAGAAATATAAATTAATCCATAAAAAAATCATCGTAAACGTAAACGTTGAGTGTTATTCTACACTCCACTGTATCTTTGGTATCCGGTGTTTTTGCTGTTGTTTGGTTATGCGTATTAAAGTCGTAGTGTTGTATTTCGTGTTTTTATGAACTTTGTTCCGAATGTACTTTTACGCATGTTTTTTTACATGTACGTTTGTGCATGTTTGTTGATTTGTATTAATGTCCTAGGATTGTAGTTTGTGGTTTCATGATCCTTTTTGCGAATGCACTTTTGCGTGAGTACTTTTGTGCATGATTTTGTACTTTTACTTATGTGCATATCTTTTGTAGCGAGTGTTTTGGTGCACGTTTCTTGATGCGCGTTCGTGTCCTCGAACTGTAGCGGGTATTTTCATGATCGCTTTTGGAATCCAATTTTGACCATGTTCGAGTCGTAATTTGGAAATTTGACATTAGACAGGAATTGTAGCCAGCTGAAATAGCTTTCCAATGCCGCTAAAAACCAGTTTATTTGGAGTCCGGATGAGAAAGTTATGCTCGACTTCGTGGACACTACCGAAGATGTTGAGGGATCCTCTCTTCTAATTTGATTTTATTTTCCTAATTGCAATATTTTCTAACTCTTTGATCATTTTTGATTCCTGGACACCTAATTATCAATTCGTACCTATGGAATACTAAATCCACCAATTAAAACAGAAATATAAATTAATCCATAAAAAAATCCTCGCAAACGTATACGTTGTGTGTTATTCTACACTCCACTGTATCTTTGGTATCCGGTGTTTTTGCTGTTGTTTGGTTATGCGTATTAAAGTCCTAGTGTTGTATTTCGTGTTTTTATGAACTTTGTTCCGAATGTACTTTTACGCATGTTTTGTTACATGTACGTTTGTGCATGTTTGTTGATTTGTATTAATGTCCTAGGATTGTAGTTTGTGGTTTCGTGATCCTTTTTGCGAATGCACTTTTGCGTGAGTACTTTTGTGCATGATTTTGTACTTTTACTTATGTGCATGTCTTTTGTAGCGAGTGTTTTGGTGCACGTTTCTTGATGCACATTCGTGTCCTCGAACTGTAGCGGGTATTTTCGTGATCGCTTTTGGAATCCAATTTTGACCATAGTCGAGTCCGAATTTGGAAATTTGACATTAGACAGGAATTGTAGCAAGCCGAAAGAGCTTTCTAATGCCGCAGGAACTAGTTGATTTGGAGTCCGGATGAGAAAATTACGCTCGACTTCGTGGACACTACCGAAGATGTTGAGGGATCCTCTCTTCTAATTTTATTTTATTTTCCTAATTGCAACTCTTTTCTTACTCTTTGATCATTTTTGCTTCATGGACACCTAATTATCAATTTGTACCTATAGAATACTAAATCCACCAATTAAAACAGAAATATAAATTAATCCATAAGAAAATGCACGTAAACGTAAACGTTGAGTGTTATTCTACGCTCTACTGTATCTTTTGTATCCGGTGTTTTTACTGTTGTTTGGTTATGCGTATTAAAGTCCTAGTGTTGTATTTTGTGTGTTTATGAACGTTGTTGCGAATGCACTTTTGCGCATGTTTTTTTACATGTACGTTTGTGCATGTCCATTTGAGCGAGTGTGTTTGTGCATGTTTGTTGATTTGTATTAATGTCCTACGATTGTAGTTTGTGTTTTCATGATCCTTTTTGCGAATGCACTTTTGCGTGAGTACTTTTGTGCATGATTTTGTACTTTCACGTATGTTCGTATCTTTTGTAGCCAGTGTTGTGGTGCACGTTTCTGGATGAGCATTCGTGTCCTCGAACTGTAGCGGGTATTTTCATGATCCCCTTTGGAATCCAATTTTGACCATGCTCGAGCCCGAATTTGGAAATTTGACGTTAGACAGGAATTGTAGCCAGCTGAAATAGCTTTCTAATGCCGCCGGAACCATTTGATTTGTAGTCCGGATGAGAAATTTATGCTCGACTTCGTGGACACTACCGAAGATGTTGAGGGATCCTCTATTCTAATTTGATTTTATTTTTCTAATTGCAATCTTTTCTAACTCTTTGATCATTTTTGATTCCTGGACACCTAATTATCAATTTGTACCTATGGAATACTAAATCCACCAATTAAAACAGAAATATAAATTAATCCATAAAAAAATCCTCGTAAACGTAAACGTTGAGTGTTATTCTACACTCCACTGTATCTTTGGTATCCGGTGTTTTTGCTGTTGTTTGGTTATGCGTATTAAATTCCTAGTGTTGTATTTCGTGTTTTTATGAACTTTGTTCCGAATGTACTTTTACGCATGTTTTTTTACATGTATGTTTGTGCATGTTTGTTGATTTGTATTAATGTCATAGGATTGTAGTTTGTGGTTTCATGATCCTTTTTGCGAATGCACTTTTGCGTGAGTACTTTTGTGCATGATTTTGTACTTTTACATATGTGCATATCTTTTGTAGCGAGTGTTTTGGTGCACGTTTCTTGATGCGCATTCGTGTCCTCGAACTGTAGCGGGTATTTTCATGATCGCTTTTGGAATCCAATTTTGACCATGTTTGAGTCCGAATTTAGAAATTTGACATTACACAGGAATTGTAGCCAGCTGAAATAGCTTTCTAATGCCGCTGGAACCACTTGATTTCGAGTCCTGATGAGAAAGTTATGCTCGACTTCGTGTACACTACCGAAGATGTTGAGGGATCCTCTCTTATAATTTGATTTTATTTTCCTAATTGCAATCTTTTCTAACTCTTTGATCATTTTTGATTCCTGGACACCTAATTATCAATTTGTACCTATGGAATACTAAATCCACCAATTAAAACAGAAATATAAATTAATCCATAAAAAAATGCACGTAAACGTAAACGTTGAGTGTTATTCTACACTCTACTGTATCTTTTGTATCCGGTGTTTTTGCTGTTGTTTGGTTATGCGTATTAAAGTCCTAGTGTTGTATTTCGTGTTTTTATGAACTTTGTTCCGAATGCACTTTTACGCATGCTTTTTTACATGTACGTTTGTGCATGTCCATTTGAGCGAGTGTGTTTGTGCATGTTTGTTGATTTGTATTAATGTCCTATGATTGTAGTTTGTGTTTTCATGATCCTTTTTGCGAAAGCACTTTTGCGTGAGTACTTTTGTTCATGATTTTGTACTTTCACGTATGTGCGTATCTTCTGTAGCTAGTGTTGTGGTGCACGTTTCTTGATGCGCATTCGTTTCCTCGAACTGTAGCGGGTATTTTCATGATCGCTTTTGGAATCCAATTTTGACCATGCTCGAGGCCGAATTTGGAAATTTGACATTCGACTGGAATTGTAGCCAGCTGAAATAGCTTTCTAATGCCGCCGGAACCATTTGATTTGGAGTCTAGATGAGAAAGTTATGCTCAACTTCGTGGACACTACCGAAGATGTTGATGTTAGAGTAGGTGACCAACAAGCCAACCTGTGGCTGTGGTCTTTCGTATTTATTATTGTAATAAACGAACCTTTATTCGTATTAGTGATAAAACACCTTGGCATTCTATATCTTTGTCCCTTTGTCACAAGCATAGATATAGTCCTTGCAGTTATTACAAGTACTAGTAATTGATCGTTAGGATCGTGAGATATTTACTTAAGTATTATAACTGTTAAACATGTTCCTAGTCGAAGGGTTACGCCACTAATGAGGATATCGGCCTTTCCCGTTAAGACTAGCACTTAGTGTATGTGTACTGCATCTCATCAGTAAACGGTATTGTGATATCGGCATGCATAAGTGGGTGCTCGTAAGTTGACGAGTTCACTGAACTCGCTCACCCTAGAAATCTCTAAGTGGTTCCCAATAATCGAGTAGAGATATCTATGGTATAGTTGTACACCATTAGTCCTTATGACCTAGACATCACCGTGACTTCACTAGACGACCAGCTGTATCGTGACCTGTCCCTGAGTTCCACCGAGGACCATCCCAAGGGCCAGTGTTCGTGCAGTCCGAAATCTAGTGGGAGGTCTGTGCATTGTAGTCGGGGATTCGATCGGTAGAAAAGTCTTGGATGTCCTGTGTGTTCTGAAAGTTTGTAATCATTCTAAGTCTCTGGCCAGAGCTGACTAAGTGATGATTAGAGAATTCGATTCTCTAAGTCTTGCACGTGACGATTACAAAACTTGGAACGATCGCACCGTCATCGAACATATAAAGAGGTCTCGATGAACCAATGCCTCTAGTTCGATCGGGACATATGAATCGAAGGGACCGTACTGTACGTTAACTATATCTGAAGGTTCTTGCAGGCACTTCATTTGTATCTAGGGAATCATGACGCGTAGTTGCTAGACGGCAATCTTGATTCGTTGGGTGATTAAGGTGAAACGAGCTTCATCTTAATCGTAACTCTAAGGGACGAGTTTTGACCACAAAGAGTTGTGGGCCCACGGCTAGCTTACACCTGAACCATCGAGGGTCACACTGCTCGTGCACATGAGATCTTTGAATAAACGGTCAGAGATAAAATAGTTTATCTTTGCATAATTGGAAGTCAATACGATTGAGTCCAACATTCGTAATTTGGAATTACGAATGAGAATAAGAAAAGGAAAAGAATAGGCGAACGTTGTAGTGGACTTTCTAAATTGGGAAGTTTCCAAATTTAGAAAGTGCACTGAACTAGGGTTTCCACTTTTGGAAAGTTGGAAAATGAGAGATGGCACTCGTAATGACGAGAAAATTATAATGATTCCGAAAATGTAATCGTTGCAATTTTTCGGTCATTGAATTAAGAGAGACGAGCAAATGAAAGTACTAACGGACTTAAGCTGTTGGGCCCGGTCCAACTTAAGCCCGCTAGGGTTTTATGCAAGACATATAAATACTTGATTTATAGGTCTTGCACAAACACACAACACAAACCCTAACCCTAGCCATCCACCTCTCTCTCTCGGCCTCTCTCTTTCCCGCGGCCACCACCGCCGTCCTCCCCGCCGTTTCGCCGGAATCGGCCGTTCATCGGCCGATTGTATTGGTAGCTTCTTTCCTTCTCTTTTTCTTCCGTTTTTCTAACTATTACGTGTCTAGTGCCACGTGTTTAGTAGATCGAAGTATACGAGGTGAAATCAGAGAGGGGGAAGATCGAAGATCGAAGAATCGAGGAGCAGCGCACAAGCCGAAGCCGCACGCTGCCCCACGCGCCGCCCCGGAAGACCGCGCGTGAAATTCACGCGCCGCCGTGGCCTTCTCACCGCCGCTGCTGCTGCACCATTGCTGCCCCGATTGTACGGATTGGTTTCCGTAGCAATCTCGACTTGCTAAACGCTTCTACCTCACGCTTCAAGAGGTAAACACTCGAATCCCTTGTTTCGATTCGTCTATGTTTAAACTATGAATTCATGTTTGCTATCGTATGATTTTATGTGATTATGTGTAATCGTTTTAATCGTTGCAAGCATGTTAATTGGTTTAAATGCGAGCATGTTAATTGATTTAAATTCGGTTAAATTATTTAGCATGTATGTTGTTTTAATTTCGCTGGAAGCGCAAAGGTACGCAATTAATTGATTTAATTTATCGGGCGTGTGCTTATGTGCTTTAAAGTCGTTTAAATCGCACAAAATTTTTGTTTTCCGCTGCGTACACGTGCCCGAAACCCAAAAGTGGTATCAGAGCTCGTTGCGCAATTAATTGCGTTATAATATGCTATGATTTTATGCATGTTCGATTTATTAAAGTAGTGATTGTTGTATTATGTAATTGGGAGTTTTCGTAAGTTTAAAATATTTTTTGAAATATTGTTTAGAATTTTTCCAGCTTTAAAATTGTTTAAAATTGGAAAATCGGATCTGAAATTATTTTTAAAACATCGGTTTTTAATTGTTCGGATCGAACCGGTCGAACCGGCCGGTTCGATGGTTGTGTGCGATTTATTTGACCGAATCAACGTGGATTCGGGTCGGTCAGACCGGTTCCCGGTCTGACTGACCCGGCCCACTGATTTGGGTCAGCTGGACCGGACAGAACCGGATCGTTTCGGTCCGAACCGGTCAGACCGGTCGGCCGAACCGGTTCACTGAAAAAAAAAAAAAAAAAAAAATCAGATTTCTAAAATTAAACTTAAAAAAAATTGATTTTAATTTTTGGAAAATTATTTTCAATTAATCCCAATTAGATAATTGGATCGACAATCATCTATTTTAGTAAATAGGTGTTAGATTAATTAATTAATTTAAATTGTTAAATTGATTTCAATTAATAGAACACACGTATAATATTGATTATACTTCAACTTAATTAATAGTACCTCAACATTATTTGATTGATTTATGTTAGTTGAGGTTCTATAATTATTTTGAAAACTCGATAATTAATTAATGTAATTAATTATATAATTAGGTCGTATGTTCCTCTTAGGACAATATGCGCTTCCATATACCTTTAGAGAACATAGATGTAGGAATCACATAGACCAATTCAAACCTTCTGATGAGATAAAACATTTTAATAAAAATCCCTCATTCTTAATTTAATTAAGAATCATTTCAAGCTATAAAGAAAAACCCAATCTGTTGAGTTATTTCTTTCCTTCTGCCAACGGTTGGATTATGTGTAGCCCTCTACTATAGTGCAGTAAGCCGTGTTAGCGGGGAGTGCTATGGTAGAGTAAGCTGTAATTCAATTGACATAACGATGAAGGTAGCCATAGAAAAGGGTTATGTTGAATTAACGTGGTCGGCTAGATTAACTAGGGACTGCATTAGTTTGGCATAATCAAGTTCTATGAGCATCTTTGATTGGTAGGTTAGACTTGACACACGACGATTTTGATATTCGCGAGATTAACTTAGGTCATTATCAAGTGTGAGGAAAATTAATTTAGGGTCATATTGTGGATATGATTGATTGTGATCTACCTTTGGGCAAATATAATCGGCCTAGATTAACTACGGGTTACATTTGTCTATTGGACCTAAAGCCCATTAAGAAAAATCAGTTTTCTCGTTTGTCTACTAGAGGGAAGTGGAACTCGATAAAATTAGTGGGAGAACCATTAAATAACATAAGTCCAAACATTTAATTGTAACAATCATTTAACGCGAATCTCTAATAATCCTCTTCTCTATATGTCTCAGATAATTATGTCTAAGAATCCCATAATGTCAATCCTCGACAATAAACTCAATGGCCCTAATTACCTAGATTGGTTGCGTAGTCTTAAGCTTGTATTAACCGTTGAGGGGCGTCTCTATGTTTTGAACGAGAGACTTCCCGCCACTATAACCGACACAGCGACTGATGCTGAGAAGGAAACTTATGAAGTTTGGAAGAAAGATGACACGCATGCTAGGTGCTATATGATAGCCGCCATGGAGCCCGCGCTTGCGAGGAAATATGAGTCTCACTTGCATGCTTTCGATATAAAGGCTCATCTCGATAGCATGTATAGTGAGAATATTAGGGCATCGAGGTACGCTGCTACAAAGGAGTTGATCACGGCGAGATTGCGCGAAGGGACTTCGGTCCACGAGCACTGTCTCAAAATGATCACTCTCCTTGAAAAGCTAGTGAATCTTGATGTCACCCTCCCGGCCGAGCTCTCGTTGGATTTGATCCTGTTGTCTCTTCCTAGTTCCTATGAATCGTTCATAGTGAACTTCAACATGAACAAACTAGATCCTCCCTTGGATGAGTTAATGAACATGTTGGTCAGCTTCGAGTCCACCATTAAGAAAGAGAAGTCTGTTCTCATTGCTGCTACTTCTGGAAAGCAGAGTTCTTTCCAAAAGAAGAGAAAGGAAAGAGTTCCCTTCCCAAACAGCAAGTTCGAAGTGGGTGAAGGTAGTGGGGGCCCCAAAGCAAAGGTTAGCAAACAAGTTGATGATGCTTGCCAGCACTGTGGAAAGAAAGGACATTGGCGCCGCAACTGCAAGGCTTACCTAAAGCAGAAAGGTTCTGAAAAGGGTACGTATTTCATTGACGTAAATTTGTCTGTCAACTCTTCTTCTTGGGTATTGGATACGGGCTGTGGCTCACATTTGTGCAATGATTTGCAGCTAATGACAAGAAATCGAAGACTTAGAGCGGGTGAGACCTACCTAAGGATGGGGAATGGAGCAAGAGTTGCTGCTGAAGCCATTGGCACAATTTACTTAAATGTTTTGGATTCTAGTTTTCCTATTGTTTTGAACGATTGTTTATTTGTTCCGTCGCTCATTAGAAACCTTATTTCTATTCATGTATTAGATATTGAAGGTTTTACTTTTGTTTTTGGAAATTCGATTTGCATTATACAAAAGAATGAGAATTTGATTTGCAAAGGACGACTATTAAACAACTTGTATGAACTAAATCCAAATGAAATACCTATTAATGTTATATCAGCAAAACGTAAGGAGATAGATCAAAACCCCGCACAACTTTGGCACGCTAGATTAGGTCATGTCTCTTTAAGAAGGATGAACGATTTTGTCAGTGAAGGATTGTTCTCTTTGGAGGACGTCAAATCACTACAAACTTGTGAATCTTGCCTTAAAGGGAAAATGACCAAGTCACCCTACAAAGGGAAAATGGAACGAGCCGAGGGTCTTTTGGATTTGATCCATACAGACGTATGTGGTCCACTAAGTGTTAGTGCGAAGGGTGGATATAACTACTTCGCCACCTTTACCGACGATTATTCTAGGTATGGGTATGTGTACTTGATGAAGTACAAGTCTGAAACATTTGAAAGGTTCAAAGATTTCAGACATGAAGTAGAAAAGCAACTCGGACGAAGTATTAAGAAACTGCGATCCGATCGTGGTGGAGAATACTTGAGCATCGAGTTCATTGACTATCTAAAAGAAAATGGGATACAGTCCCAATGGACTCCACCGGGAACTCCTCAACTTAATGGAGTCTCCGAACGTCGGAATCGAACTTTATTAGATATGGTTCGATCAATGATGGGGTTCACAAACTTACCGGCATACTTGTGGGGTCACGCACTCCGTACTGCCGCGTATTTGCTGAATAGAGTTAACACCAAAGCAGTTAAATCCACACCTTATGAACTTTGGCATTCCCGGAAACCCAACTACAAACATATTAGGATATGGGGTTGTCCTGCTTATGTGAAGCGATTAGTGGGAGATAAGTTGGATAGTAAATCCGACTTGTGCTATTTTGTGGGGTATCCTGAAGACTCAATGGGATACGAGTTCTACTATGTCAAAGAAGCAAAGACGTTTGTTTCAAGAAATGCCACCTTTTTGGAAAGGGAGTTTCTATCCGATAGAAAGGGCAGCATGATAGAACTTGAAGTAGTTCAAGAACCACAAAGTGAAGTTCAAACGCAAGAATAAGAAATCGAACCAATACAACAAACCACTAATATACCTCCTGAACCTACGGTACGTAGATCCGAAAGAGTTCGGAAAATGCCGGATAGGTTATTCCTCCTCGAAAATGATGAAGATCATGTTGATCTTGGACGAGATCCAAGAACGTACAATGAGGCCGTATCGGATGCGGACATGGGACATTGGCTAACTGCCATGAAATCCGAAATGGACTCCATGTACTCCAACAAGGTGTGGACCTTGGTAGATCCACCTAAGGGAATTGTTCCTATAGGCTGCAAGTGGATCTATAAGAAGAAAATTGGAGTGGATGGAAAGGTATCGACCTATAAAGCTAGATTGGTAGCGAAAGGTTACACTCAAAGACAAGGCGTTGACTATGAGGAAACTTTTTCACCAGTCGCGATGCTGAAGTCCATTAGGATTTTGCTGGCCATAGCTGCGTGGTACGACTACGAGATATGGCAAATGGATGTGAAGACCGCCTTCCTTAATGGAGATATTGAGGAAGAAATTTACATGGCGCAGCCGGAAGGCTTCATATCTTCTGGAAGTGAGCAAAAGGTTTGCAAGCTCCAGCGATCCATTTATGGATTGAAGCAAGCATCCCGTAGTTGGAACATTAGGTTCGACTCAACTATCAAAGAGTTTGATTTTGAGAAGAATCCGGAGGAACCTTGTGTATACAAGAAGGTTAGTGGGAGGGCAGTGATATTTTTAGTGCTTTACGTTGATGACATTCTACTCATTGGGAATGACGTAGGAATGCTGCAACAAACGAAAGCATGGTTGTCCACACATTTCTCAATGAAGGATTTGGGAGAAGCATCTTATGTATTAGGAATACACATCTATAGAGATAGAGCGAGAAAGATGCTTGGTTTATCCCAAAGCCTGTACATAGACACCGTTATGAAACGGTTTAGCATGGAAGAATCCAAGAAAGGATTCTTGCCAATGTCCCATGGGGTTCGTCTCTCGAAATCTATGTGTCCGCAAACACCTAGTGAAATCGAGGAGATGAAAAAGGACGCCTTATGCTTCTGCCATAGGAACCATAATGTATGGCATGCTATGTACGAGACCCGATATTGCGTATGCTGTGAGTGTCACAAGCAGATATCAGTCTAACCCCGGCCCGGCTCACAGGAAAGCCGTGAAAGATATCCTCAAGTACTTACGAAGGACTAAGGATATATTTTTGGTCTATGGGGGTGCCGAGTTGAAATTAGAGGGTTTCACTGACTCTAGTTTTCAATCGGATGTGGACGACTCAAAGTCGAATTCTGGATTTATATTCACGCTTAATGGTGGTGCCGTGTGTTGGAAGAGTTCCAAGCAAATCACGACGGCCGATTCCACTACCGAAGCGGAATACATTGCAGCGTCTGAAGCTGCAAAAGAAGGGACTTGGATAAGGAAATTCATCCAAGAGTTGGGTGTCATTCCTGATGCTAGTGATCCAGTACCGTTGTACTGTGATAACACCGGAGCCGTGGCGCAAGCTAAGGAGCCACGATCTCATCAGAAGTCGAAGCATATTCTGAGGAAGTATCACGTGATCCGAGAGATCATTGATAGAGGTGAAGTTAAGGTAGAACGAGTCACCTCGGAAGAGAACGTTGCAGACCCGTTCACGAAGCCTTTACCAAGGTCGGTCCATGAGAAACATCGAGAGTCGATGGGATTGCGATTTATGGGTAGTTGGCTTTAGGTCAAGTGGGAGATTGTTAGAGTAGGTGACCAACAAGCCAACATGTGGCTGTGGTCTTTCGCATTTATTATTGTAATAAACGAACCTTTATTCGTATTAGTGATAAAACACCTTGGCATTCTATATCTTTGTCCCTTTGTCACAAGCATAGATATAGTCATTGCAGTTATTACAAGTACTAGTAATTGATCGTTAGGATCGTGAGATATTTACTTAAGTATTATAACTGTTAAACATGTTCCTAGTCGAAGGGTTACGCCACTAATGAGGATATCGGCCTTTCCCGTTAGAACTAGCACTTAGTGTATGTGTACTGCATCTCATCAGTAAACGGTATTGTGATATCGGCATGCATAAGTGGGTGCTCGTAAGTTGACGAGTTCACTGAACTCCCTCACCCTAGAAATCTCTAAGTGGTTCCCAATAATCGAGTAGAGATATCTATGGTATAGTTGTACACCATTAGTCCTTATGACCTAGACATCACCGTGACTTCACTAGAGGACCAGCTGTATCGTGACCTGTCCCTGAGTTCCACCGAGGACCATCCCAAAGGCCAGTGTTCGTGCAGTCCGAAATCTAGTTGGAGGTCTCTGCATTGTAGTCGGGGATTCGATCGCTAGAAAAGTCTTGGATGTCCTGTGTGTTCTGAAAGTTTGTAATCATTCTAAGTCTCTGGCCAGAGCTGACAAAGTGATGATTAGAGAATTCGATTCTCTAAGTCTTGCACGTGACGATTACAAAACTTGGAACGATCGCACCGTCATCGAACATACAAAGAGGTGTCGATGAACCAATGCCTCTAGTTCGATCGGGACATATGAATCGAAGGGACCGTACTGTACGTTAACTATATCTGAAGGTTCTTGCAGGCACTTCATTTGTATCTAGGGAATCATGACGCGTAGTTGCTAGACGCCAATCTTGATTCGTTGGGTGATTAAGGTGAAACGAGCTTCATCTTAATCGTAACTCTAAGGGACGAGTTTTGACCACAAAGAGTTGTGGGCCCACGGCTAGCTTACACCTGAACCATCGAGGGTCACACTGCTCGTGCACATGAGATCTTTGAATAAACGGTCAGAGATAAAATAGTTTATCTTTGCATAATTGGAAGTCAATACGATTGAGTCCAACATTCGTAATTTGGAATTACGAATGAGAATAAGAAAAGGAAAAGAATAGGCGAACGTTGTAGTGGACTTTCTAAATCGGGAAGTTTCCAAATTTAGAAAGTGCACTGAACTAGGGTTTCCACTTTTGGAAAGTTGGAAAATGAGAGATGGCACTCGTAATGACGAGAAAATTATAATGATTCCGAAAATGTAATCGTTGCAATTTTTCGGTCATTGAATTAAGAGAGACGAGCAAATAAAAGTACTAACGGACTTAAGCTGTTGGGCCCGGTCCAACTTAAGCCCGCTAGGGTTTTATGCAAGACATATAAATACTTGATTTATAGGTCTTGCACAAACACACAAGTAAAAACCCTAACCCTAGCGGCCGTCCACCTCTCTCTCTCGGCCATTCTCCCCGCGGCCACCACCGCGCCGTCGCCGCTCCTCCGTCGCCGGAATCGGCCATCTATTGGCCGATCCCTTTCGGTACTCTTTTCTTCGTTCTTTTTCTTCCGTTAATTCTAACTATTACGTGTCTAGTGCCACGTGTTTAGTAGATCGAAGTATACGAGGTGAAATCCGAGAGGAGGAAGACCGAAGATCGAAGAATCGAGGAGCAGCGCACAAGCCGAAGCCGCACGCTGCCCCACGCGCCGCCCCGGAAGACCGCGCGTGAAATTCACGCGCCGCCGTGGCCTTCTCACCGCCGCTGTTGCTGCACCATTGCTGCCCCGATTGTACGAATTGGTTTCCGTAGCAATCTCGACTTGCTAAACGCTCCTACCTGACGCTTCAAGAGGTTAATACACGAAACCCTAGTTTCGATTCGTTTACGTTTAAACTATATTTTTCATGTTTGCTTTCGTATGGTTTTATGTGATTATGTGTAATCGTTTTAATCGTTGCGAGCATGTTAATTGGTTTAAACGCGAGCATGTTAATTGATTTAAATTCGGTTAAATTATTTAGCATGTATGTTGTTTTTAATTTCGCTGGAAGCGCAAAGCTACGCAATAAATTGATTTAATTTATCGGGCGTGTGCTTATGTGCTTTAAAGTCGTTTAAATCGCATAAAATTTTTGTTTTCCACTGCGTACACATGCCCGAAACCCAACACTTTTGTGCATGATTTTGTACTTTTACATATGTGCATATCTTTTGTAGCGAGTGTTTTGGTGCACGTTTCTTGATGCGCATTCGTGTCCTCGAACTGTAGCGGGTATTTTCATGATCGCTTTTGGAATCCAATTTTGACCATGTTCGAGTCCGAATTTGGAAATTTGACATTAGACAGGAATTGTAGCCAGCTGAAATAGCTTTCTAATGCCGCTGGAACCAGTTGATTTGGAGTCCGGATGAGAAAGTTATGCTCGACTTTGTGGACACTACCGAAGATGTTGAGGGATCCTCTCTTCTAATTTGATTTTATTTTCCTAATTGCAACTCTTTTCTTACTCTTTGATCATTTTTGCTTCATGGACACCTAATTATCAATTTGTACCTATAGAATACTAAATCCACCAATTAAAACAGAAATATAAATTAATCCATAAAAAAATGCACGTAAACGTAAACGTTGAGTGTTATTCTACGCTCTACTGTATCTTTTGTATCCGGTGTTTTTAATGTTGTTTGGTTATGCGTATTAAAGTCCTATTGTTGTATTTTGTGTGTTTATGAACGTTGCTGCGAATGCACTTTTGCGCATGTTTTTTTACATGTACGTTTGTGCATGTCCATTTGAGCGAGTGTGTTTGTGCATGTTTGTTGATTTGTATTAATGTCCTATGATTGTAGTTTGTGTTTTCATGATCCTTTTTGCGAATGCACTTTTGCGTGAGTACTTTTGTGCATGATTTTGTACTTTCACGTATGTGCGTATCTTTTGTAGCGAGTGTTGTGGTGCACGTTTCTTGATGCGCATTCGTGTCCTCGAACTGTAGCGGGTATTTTCATGATCGCCTTTGGAATCCAATTTTGACCATGCTCGAGCCCGAATTTGGAAATTTGACGTTAGACAGGAATTGTAGCCAGCTGAAATAGCTTTCTAATGCCGCCGGAACCATTTGATTTGGAGTCCGGATGAGAAATTTAAGCTCGACTTCGTGGACACTACCGAAGATGTTGAGGGATCCTCTATTCTAATTTGATTTTATTTTCCTAATTGCAATATTTTCTAACTCTTTGATCATTTTTGATTCCTGGACACCTAATTATCAATTTTTACCTATGGAATACTAAATCCACCAATTAAAACAGAAATATAAATTAATCCATAAAAAAATCCTCGTAAACGTAAACGTTGAGTGTTATTCTACACTCCACTGTATCTTTGGTATCCGGTGTTTTTGCTGTTGTTTGGTTATGCGTATTAAAGTCCCAGTGTTGTATTTCGTGTTTTTATGAACTTTGTTCCGAATGTACTTTTACGCATGTTTTTTTACATGTACGTTTGTGCATGTTTGTTGATTTGTATTAATGTCCTAGGATTGTAGTTTGTGGTTTCATGATCCTTTTTGCGAATGCACTTTTGCGTGAGTACTTTTGTGCATGATTTTGTACTTTTACTTATGTGCATATCTTTTGTAGCGAGTGTTTTGGTGCACGTTTCTTGATGCGCATTCGTGTCCTCGAACTGTAGCAGGTATTTTCATGATCGCTTTTGGAATCCAATTTTGACCATGTTCGAGTCCGAATTTGGAAATTTGACATTAGACAGGAATTGTAGCCAGCTGAAATAGCTTTCAAATGCCGAAGGAACAAGTTGATTTGGAGTCCGGATGAGAAAGTTACGCTCGACTTCGTGGACACTACCGAAGATGTTGAGGGATCCTCTCTTCTAATTTGATTTTATTTTCCTAATTGCAACTCTTTTCTTACTCTTTGATCATTTTTGCTTCATGGACACCTAATTATCAATTTGTACCTATAGAATACTAAATCCACCAATTAAAAAAGAAATATAAATTAATCCATAAAAAAATCCTTGTAAACGTAAACGTTGAGTGTTATTCTACACTCTACTGTATCTTTTGTATCCGGTGATTTTACTGTTGTTTGGTTATGCGTATTAAAGTCTTGGTGTTGTATTTCGTGTGTTTATGAACGTTGTTGCGAATGCACTTTTGCGAATGTTTTTTTATATGTACGTTTGTGCATGTCCATTTGAGCGAGTGTGTTTGTGCATGTTTGTTGATTTGTATTAATGTCCTAGGATTGTAGTTTGTGTTTTCATGATCCTTTTTTCGAATGCACTTTTGCGTGAGTACTTTTGTGCATGATTTTGTACTTTCACTTGTGTGCGTATCTTTTGTAGCGAGTGTTGTGGTGCACGTTTCTTGATGCGCATTCGTGTCCTCGAACTGTAGCTGGTATTTTCATGAGCGCTTTTGGAATCCAATTTTGACCATGCTCGAGGCCGAATTTGGAAATTTGACATTAGACAGGAATTGTAGCCAGCTGAAATAGCTTTCTAATGCCACCGAAACCATTTGATTTGGAGTCCGGATGAGAAAGCTATGCTCGACTTCGTGGACACTACCGAAGATGTTGAGGGATCCTCTCTTCTAATTTGATTTTATTTTCCTAATTGCAATCTTTTCTAACTCTTTGGTCATTTTTTATTCCTGGACACCTAATTATCAATTTGTACCTATGGAATACTAAATCCACCAATTAAAACAGAAATATAAATTAATCCATAAAAAAATCCTCGTAAACGTAAACGTTGAGTGTTATTCTACACTCCACTGTATCTTTGGTATCCGGTGTTTTTGTTGTTGTTTGGTTATGCGTATTAAAGTCCTAGTGTTGTATTTTATGTTTTTATGAACTTTGTTCCGAATATACTTTTACGCATGTTTTTTTACATGTACGTTTGTGCATGTTTGTTGATTTGTATTAATGTCATAGGATTGTAGTTTGTGGTTTCATGATCCTTTTTGCGAATGCACTTTTGCGTGAGTACTTTTGTGCATGATTTTGTACTCTTACTTATGTGCATATCTTTTGTAGCGAGTGTTTTGGTGCACGTTTCTTGATGCGCATTCGTGTCCTCGAACTGTAGCGGGTATTTTCATGATCGCTTTTGGAATCCAATTTTGACCATGTTCGAGTCCGAATTTGGAAATTTACATTAGACCGGAATTGTAGCCAGCTGAAATAACTTTCAAATGCCGCCGGAACCAGTTGATTTGGAGTCCGGATGAGAAAGTTACGCTCGACTTCGTGGACACTACCGAAGATGTTGAGGGATCCTCTCTTCTAATTTGATTTTATTTTCCTAATTGCAACTCTTTTCTTACTCTTTGATCATTTTTGCTTCATGGACACCTAATTATCAATTTGTACCTATAGAATACTTAATCCACCAATTAAAAAAGAAATATAAATTAATCCATAAAAAAATCCACGTAAACGTAAACGTTGAGTGTTATTCTACACTCTACTATATCTTTTGTATCCGATGATTTTACTGTTGTTTGGTTATGCGTATTAAATTCCTAGTGTTGTATTTCGTGTGTTTATGAACGTTGTTGTGAATGCGCTTTTGCGCATGTTTTTTTACATGTACGTTTGTGCATGTCCATTTGAGCGAGTGTGTTTGTGCATGTTTGTTGATTTGTATCAATGTCCTAGGATTGTAGTTTGTGTTTTCATGATCCTTTTTGCGAATGCACTTTTGCGTGAGTACTTTTGTGCATGATTTTGTACTTTCACGTATGTGCGTATCTTTTGTAGCGAGTGTTGTGGTGCACGTTTCTTGATGCGCATTCGTGTCCTCGAACTGTAGCGGGTATTTTCATGAGCGCTTTTGGAATTCAATTTTGGCCTGCTCGAGGCCGAATTAGGAAATTTGACATTAGACAGGAATTGTAGCCAGCTGAAATAGCTTTCTTATGCCGCCGGAACCATTTGATTTGGTGTCCGGATGAGAAAGTTATGCTCCACTTCGTGGACACTACCGAAGATGTTGAGGGATCCTCTCTTCTAATTTGATTTTATTTTCCTAATTGCAATCTTTTCTAACTCTTTGATCATATTTGATTCCTGGACACCTAATTATCAATTTGTACCTATGGAATACTAAATCCACCAATTAAAACAGAAATATAAATTAATCCATAAAAAAATCCTCGTAAACGTAAACGTTGAGTGTTATTCTACACTCCACTGTATCTTTGGTATCCGGTGTTTTTGCTGTTGTTTGGTTATGCGTATTAAAGTCCTAGTGTTGTATTTCGTGTTTTTATGAACTTTGTTCCGAATGTACTTTTACGCATGTTTTTTTACATGTACGTTTGTGCATGTTTGTTGATTTGTATTAATGTCCTAGGATTGTAGTTTGTGGTTTCATGATCCTTTTTGCGAATGCACTTTTGCGTGAGTACGTTTGTGCATGATTTTGTACTTTTACTTATGTGCATATCTTTTGTAGCGAGTGTTTTGGTGCACGTTTCTTGATGCGCATTCGTGTCCTCGAACTGTAGCGGGTATTTTCATGATCTCTTTTGGAAACCAATTTTGACCATGTTCGAGTCCGAATTTGGAAATTTGACATTAGACAGGAATTGTAGCCAGCTGAAATAGCTTTCTAATGCCGCCGGAACCAGTTGATTTGGAGTCCGGATGAAAAAGTTACGCTCGACTTCGTGGACACTACCGGAGATGTTGAGAGATCCTCTCTTCTAATTTGATTTTATTTTCCTAATTGCAACTCTTTTCTTACTCTTTGATCATTTTTGCTTCATGGACACCTAATTATCAATTTGTACCTATAGAATACTAAATCCACCAATTAAAAAAGAAATATAAATTAATCCATAAAAAAATCCACGTAAACGTAAACGTTGAGTGTTATTCTAAACTCTACTATATCTTTTGTATCCAGTGATTTTACTGTTGTTTGGTTATGCGTATTAAAGTCTTAGTGTTGTATTTCGTGTGTTTATGAACGTTGTTGCGAATGCACTTTTGCGCATGTTTTTTTATATGTACGTTTGTGCATGTCCATTTGAGCGAGTGTGTTTGTGCATGTTTGTTGATTTGTATTAATGTCCTAGGATTGTAGTTTGTGTTTTCATGATCCTTTTTGCGAATGCACTTTTGCGTGAGTACTTTTGTGCATGATTTTGTACTTTCACGTATGTGCGTATCTTTTGTAGCAAGTGTTGTGGTGCACGTTTCTTGATGCGCATTCGTGTCCTCGAACTGTAGCGGGTATTTTCATGAGCGCTTTTGGAATCCAATTTTGACCATGCTCGAGGCCGAATTTGGAAATTTGACATTAGACAGGAATTTTAGCCAGCTGAAATAGCTTTCTAATGCCGCCGGAACCATTTGATTTGGAGTCCGGATGAGAAAGTTATGCTCCACTTCGTGGACACTACCGAAGATGTTGAGGGATCCTCTCTTCTAATTTGATTTTATTATCCTAATTGCAATCTTTTCTAACTCTTTTCATCATTTTTGATTCCTGGACACCTAATTATCAATTTGTACCTTTGGAATACTAAATCCACCAATTAAAATAGAAATATAAATTAATCCATAAAAAAATCCTCGTAAACGTAAACGTTGAGTGTTATTCTACACTCCACTGTATCTTTGGTATCCGGTGTTTTTGCTGTTGTTTGGTTATGCGTATTAAAGTCCTAGTGCCGAATCTACTTTTACGCATGTTTTTTTACATGTACGTTTGTGCATGTTTGTTGATTTGTATTAATGTCCTAGGATTGTAGTTTGTGGTTTCATGATCCTTTTTGTGAATGCACTTTTGCGTGAGTACTTTTGTGCATGATTTTGTACTTTTACTTATGTGCATATCTTTTGTAGCGAGTGTTTTGGTGCACGTTTCTTGATGCGCATTCGTGTCCTCGAACTGTAGCGGGTATTTTGATGATCGCTTTTGGAATCCAATTTTGACCATGTTCGAGTCCGAATTTGGAAATTTGACATTAGACAGGAATTGTAGCCAGCTGAAATAGCTTTCTAATGCCGCCAGAACCAGTTGATTTGGAGTCCGGATGAGAAAGTTACGCTCGACTTCGTGGACACTACCGAAGATGTTGAGGGATCCTCTCTTCTAATTTGATTTTATTTTCCTAATTGCAACTCTTTTCTTACTCTTTGATCATTTTTGCTTCATGGACACCTAACTATCAATTTGTACCTATAGAATACTAAATCCGCCAATTAAAAAAGAAATATAAATTAATCCATAAAAAAATTCACGTAAACGTAAACGTTGAGTGTTATTCTACACTCTACTGTATCTTTTGTATCCGATGATTTTACTGTTGTTTGGTTATGCGTATTAAAGTCGTAGTGTTGTATTTCGTGTGTTTATGAACGTTGTTGTGAATGCACTTTTGCGCATGTTTTTTTACATGTACGTTTGTGCATGTCCATTTGAGCGAGTGTGTTTGTGCATGTTTGTTTATTTGTATTAATGTCCTAGGATTGTAGTTTGTGTTTTCATGATCCTTTTTGCGAATGCACTTTTGCGTCAGTACTTTTGTGCATGATTTTGTACTTTCACGTATGTGCATATCTTTTGTAGCGAGTGTTTTGGTGCACGTTTCTTGATGCGCATTCGTGTCCTCGAACTGTAGCGGGTATTTTCATGATCGCTTTTGGAATCCAATTTTGACCATGTTCGAGTCTGAATTTGGAAATTTGACATTAGACAGGAATTGTAGCCAGGTGAAATAGCTTTCTAATGCCGCCGGAACCAGTTGATTTGGAGTCAGGATGAGAAAGTTACGCTCGACTTCGTGGACACTACCGAAGATGTTGAGGGATCCTAATTTGATTTTATTTCCCTAATTGCAACTCTTTTCTTACTCTTTTATCATTTTTGCTTCATGGACACCTAACTATAAATTTTTACCTATAGAATACTAAAACCACGAATTAAAACAGAAATATAAATTAATCCATAAAAAAATCCACGAAAACGTAATCGTTGAGTGTTATTCTACACTCCATTGTATCTTTTGTATCCGGTGTTTTTGCTCTTGTTTGGTTATGCGTATTAAAGTCCTAGTGTTGTATTTCGTGTTTTTATGAACGTTGTTGCGAATGCACTTTAGCGCATGTTTTTTTACATGTACGTTTGTGCATGTCCATTTGAGCGAGTATGTTTGTGCATGTTTGTTGACTTGTATTAATGTCCTATGATTATAGTTTGTGTTTTTATGATCCTTATTGCGAATGCACTTTTGCGTGAGTACTTTTGTGCATGATTTTGTACTTTTACTTATGTGCGTATCTTTTGTAGCGAGTGTTTTGGTGCTCGTTTCTTGATGCGCATTCGTGTCCTCGAACTGTAGCGGGTATTTTCATGATCGCTTTTGGAATCCAATTTTGACCATGTTCGAGTCCGAATTTCGTAATTTAACATTAGAGGGGAATTGTAGCCAGCTGAAATAGCTTTCTAATGCCGCCGGAACCAGTTGATTTGGAGTCCTGATGAGAAATTTATGCTCGACTTCGTGGACACTACCAAAGATGTTGAGGGATCCTCTCTTCTAATTTGATTTTATTTTCCTAATTGCAACTCGTTTCTTACACTTTGATCATTTTTGCTTCATGGATACTTAATTATCAGTTTGTCCTTATAGAATACTAAATCCACGAATTAAAACAGAAATATAAATTAATCCATTAAAAAATCCACGTAAATGTAAACGTTGTGTGTTATTCTACACTCCAAAGTATCTTTTGTATCCGGTGTTTTTGTTGTTGTTAGGTTATGCTTATTAAAGTCCTAGTGTTGTATTTCGTGTTTTTATGAACGTTGTTGCGAATGCACTTTTGCGCATGTTTGTTTACATGTACGTTTGTGCATGTCCATTTGAGCGAGTGTGTTTGTGCATGTTTGTTGATTTGTATTATTGTCCTAGGATTGTAGTTTTTGTGTTTTCATGATCCTTTTTGCGAATGCACTTTTGCGTGAGTACTGTTGTGCATGATTTTGTACTTTTACTTTTGTGCGTATCTTTTGTAGCGAGTGTTTCGGTGCACGTTTCTTGATGCGCATTTGTGTCCTCGAACTGTAGCGGGTATTTTCATGATCGCTTTTGGAATCCAATTTTGACCATGTTCGAGTCCGAATTTGGAAATTTGACATTACACTTGAATTGTAGCAGCTAAAATAGCTTTCTAATGCGCCGGAACCAGTTGATTTGGAGTCGGGATGAGAAAGTTATGCTCGACTTCGTGGACAATACTGAAGATGTTGAGGGATCCTCTCTTCTGATTTGATTTTATTTTCCTAATTGCAAATATTTTCTTACTCTTTGATCATTTTTGCTTCATGAACACCTAATTATCAATTTGTACCTATACAATACTAAATCCACCAATTAAAATAGAAATATAAATTAATCCATTAAAAAATCTACGTAAAGGTAAACGTTGAGTGTTATTCTACACTCCACTATATCTTTTGTATCCGGTGTTTTGGCTGTTGTTAGGTTATGCGTATTAAAGTCCTAGTGTTGTATTTCGTGTTTTTATGAACGTTGTTGCGAATGCACTTTTGCGCATGTTTGTTTACATGTACGTTTGTGCATGTCCATTTGAGCGAGTGTGTTTGTGCATGTTTGTTGATTTGTATTAATGTCCTAGGATTGTAGTTTGTGTTTTCCTGATCCTTTTTGCGAATGCACTTTTGCGTGAGTATTTTTGTGCATGATTTTGTACTTTTACTTATGTGCGTATCTTTTGTACCGAGTGTTTTGGTGCACGTTTCTTGATGCGCATTCGTGTCCTCGAACTGTAGCGGATATTTTCATGATCGCTTTTTGAATCCAATTTTGACCATGTTCGAGTCCGAATTTGGAAATTTGACTTTAGACAGGAATTGTAGCCAGCTGAAATAGCTTTCTAATGCCGCCGGAACCAGTTGATTTGGAGTCCAGATGACAAAGTTACGCTCGACTTCGTGGACACTACCGAAGATGTTGAGGGATCCTCTCTTCTAATTTGATTTTATTTTTTTAATTGCAACTCTTTTCTTACTCTTTGATCATTTTTGCTTCATGGACACCTAATTATCAATTTGTACCTATATAATACAAAATCCACCAAGTGAGTGTGTTTGTGCATGTTTGTTGACTTGTATTAATGTCCTATGATTGTAGTTTGTGTTTTTATGATCCTTTTTGCGAGTGCACTTTTGCGTGAGTACTTTTGTGCATGATTTTGTACTTTTACTTATGTGCGTATCTTTTGTAGCGAGTGTTTTGGTGCACGTTTCTAGATGCGCATTCGTGTCCTCGAACTGTAGCGGGTATTTTCATGATCGCTTTTGGAATCCAATTTTGACCATGTTCGAGTCCGAATTTGGTAATTTGACATTAGAGGGGCATTGTAGCTAGCTGAAATAGCTTTCTAATGCCGCCGGAACCAGTTGATTGGAGTCCTGATGAGAAAGTTATGCTCGACTTTGTGGACACTACCGAAGATGTTGAGGGATCCTCTCTTCTAATTTGATTTTATTTTCCTAATTGCAACTCTTTTCTTACACTTTGATCATTTTTGCTTCATTGACACCTAATTATCAATTTGTCCCTAGAGAATACTAAATCCACCAATTAAAACAGAAATATAAATTAATCCATAAAAAAATCTACGTAAATGTAAACGTTGAGTGTTATTCTACACTCCACTGTATCTTTTGTATCCGGTGTTTTTGCTGTTGTTTTATTATGCGTATTAAAGTCCTAGTGTTGTATTTCGTGTTTTTATGAACGTTGTTGCGAATGCACTTTAGCGCATGTTTTTTTACATGTACGTTTGTGCATGTCCATTTGAGCGAGTGTGTTTGTGCATGTTTGTTGACTTGTATTAATGTCCTATGATTGTAGTTTGTGTTTTTATGATCCTTTTTGCGAATGCACTTTTGCGTGAGTACTTTTGTGCATGATTTTGTACTTTTACTTATGTGCGTATCTTTTGTAGCGAGTGTTTCGGTGCACGTTTCTTGATGCGCATTCGTGTCCTCGAACTGTAGCGGGTATTTTCATGATCGCTTTTGGAATCCAATTTTGACCATGTTCGAGTCCGAATTTGGAAATTTGACATTAGGCAGGAATTGTAGCCAGCTGAAATAGCTTTCTAATGCCGCGGGAACCAGTTGATTTGGATTCCAGATGAGAAAGTTATGCTTGACTTCGGGGACACTACCGAAGATGTTGAGGGATCCTCTCTTCTAAATTGATTTTAATTTCCTAATTGCAACTCTTTTCTTAGACTTTGATCATTTTTGCTTCATGGACACCTAATTATCAATTTGTCCTTATAGAAAACTATATCCACCAATTAAAACATAAATATAAATTAATCCATTAAAAAATCTACGTAAAGGTAAACGTTGAGTGTTATTCTACACTCCACTGTATCTTTTCTATCCAGTGTTTTTGCTGTTGTTAGGTTATGCGTATTAAAGTCCTAGTGTTGTATTTCGTGTTTTTATGAACTTTGTTGCGAATGCACTTTTGTGCATGTTTTTTTACATGTACGTTTGTGCATGTCCATTTGAGCGAGTGTGTTTGTGCATGTTTGTTGGTTTGTAATAATGTCCTAGTATTGTAGTTTGTGTTTTCATGATCCTTTTTACGAATGCACATTTGCGTGAGTACTTTTGTGCATGATTTTGTACTTTTACTTATGTGCGTATCTTTTGTAGAGAGTGTTTTGGTACACGTTTCTTGATGCGCATTCGTGTCCTCGAACTGTAGCGGGTATTTTCATGATCGCTTTTGGAATCCAATTTTGACCATGTTCGAGTCCGAATTTGGAAATTTGACATTAGACAGGAATTGTAGCCAGCTGAAATAGCTTTCTAATGCCGCGGGAACCAGTTGATTTGGAGTCCAGATGAGAAATTTATGCTCGACTTCGGGGACACTACCGAAGATGTTGAGGGATCCTCTCTTCTAAATTGATTTTAATTTCCTAATTGCAACTCTTTTCTTAGACTTTGATAATTTTTGCTTCATGGACACCTTATTATCAATTTGTCCTTATAGAAAACTAAATCCACCAATTAAAACATAAATATAAATTAATCCATTAAAAAATCTACGTAAAGGTAAACGTTGAGTGTTATTCTACACTCCACTGTATCTTTTCTATCCGGTGTTTTTGCTGTTGTTAGGTTATGCGTATTAAAGTCCTAGTGTTGTATTTCGTGTTTTTATGAACTTTGTTGCGAATGCACTTTTGCGCATGTTTTTTTACATGTACGTTTGTGCATGTCCATTTGAGCGAGTGTGTTTGTGCATGTTTGTTGGTTTGTAATAATGTCCTAGTATTGTAGTTTGTGTTTTCATGATCCTTTTTACGAATGCACATTTGCGTGAGTACTTTTGGGCATGATTTTGTACTTTTACTTATGTACGTATCTTTTGTAGAGAGTGTTTTGGTGCACGTTTCTTGATGCGCATTCGTGTCCTCGAACTGTAGCGGGTATTTTCATGATCGCTTTTGGAATCCAATTTTGACCATGTTCGAGTCCGAATTTGGAAATTTGACATTAGACAGGAATTGTAGCCAGCTGAAATTGCTTTCTAATGCCGCCAGAACCAGTTGATTTGGAGTCCGGATGAGAAAGTTATGCTCGACTTCGTGGACACTACCGAAGATGTTGAGAAATTTCCTACTTGCAACTCTTTTCTTACTCTTTGATCATTTTTGCTTCATGGACACCTAATTATCAATTTGTCCTTATAGAATACTAAATCCACCAATTAAAACAGAAATATAAATTTATCCATAAAAAAATCCACGTAAACGTAAACGTTGAGTGTTATTCTACACTCCACTGTATCTTTTGTATCCGGTGTTTTTGCTGTTGTTAGGTTATGCGTATTAAAGTCCTAGTGTTGTATTTCGTGTTTTTATGAACAATGTTGCGAATGCACTTTTGCGCATGTTTGTTTACATGAACGTTTGTGCATGTCCATTTGAGCGAGTGTGTTTGTGCATGTTTGTTGATTTGTATTAATGTCCTAAGATGTTAGTTTGTGTTTTCATGATCCTTTTTGCGAATGCACTTTTGCGTGAGTGCTTTTGTGCATGATTTTGTACTTTTACTTATGTGCGTATCTTTTGTAGCGAGTATTTTGGAGCACGTTTCTTGATGCGCATTCGTGTCCTCGAACTGTAGCGGGTATTTTCATGATCGCTTTTGGAATCCAATTTTGACCATGTTCGAGTCCGAATTCGGAAATTTGACATTAGAGAGGAATTGTAGCCAGCTGAAATAGCTTTCTAATGCCGCTAGAACCAGTTGATTTGGAGTCCGGATGAGAAAGTTATGCTCGACTTTGTGGACACTATCGAAGATGTTGAGGGATCCTCTCTTCTAATTTGATTTTATTTTCCTAATTGTAACTCTTTTCTTACTCTTTGATCACTTTTGCTTCAGGGACACCTAATTATAGATTTGTCCTTATAGAATACTAAATCCACCAATTAAAACAGAAATATAAATTAATCCATTAAAAAATCCACGTAAATGTAAACGTTGAGTGTTATTCTACACTCCCTTGTATCTTTTGTATCCGGTGTTTTTGCTGTTGTTAGGTTATGCGTATTAAAATCCTAATGTTGTATTTCGTGTGTTTATGAACGTTGTTATGAATGCACTTTTGCGCATGTATTTTTACATGTACGTTTGTGCATGTCCATTTGAGCGAGTGTGTTTGTGCATGTTTGTTGATTTGTATTAATGTCCTAGGATTGCAGTTTGTGTTTTCATGATCTTTTTTGCTAATGCACTTTTGCGTGAGAACTTTTGTGCATGATTTTGTACTTTTACTTATGTGCGTATATTTTGTAGCGAGTGTTTTGGTGCACGTTTCTTGATGCGCATTGGTGTCCTCGAACTGTAGCGGATATTTTCATGATCGCTTTTGGAAACCAATTTTGACCATGTTCGAGTCCGAATTTGGAAATTTGACATTAGATAGGAATTGTTGCCAGCTGAAATAGCTTTCTACTGCCGCCAGAACCAGTTGATTTGGAGTACGGATGAGAAAGTTATACTCGACTTCGTGGACACTACCGAAGATGTTGAGGGATCCTCTCTTCTAATTTGATTTTATTTTCCTAATTGCAACTCTTTTCTTACTCTATGATCATTTTAGCTTCATGGACACCTAATTATCAATTTGTCCCTATAGAATACTAAATTCACCAATTAAAACAGAAATATAAATTAATCCATAAAAAAATCTACGTAACTGTAAACGTCGAGTGTTATTCTACACTCCACTGTATCTTTTGTATCCGGTGTTTTTGCTGTTGTTAGGTTATGCGTATTAAAGTCCTAGTGTTGTATTTCGTGTTTTTATGAACGTTGTTGCGAATGCACTTTTGCGCGTGTTTGTTTACATGTACGTTTGTGCATGTCCGTTTGAGCGAGTGTGTTTGTGCATGTTTGTTGATTTGTATTAATGTCCTAGGATTGTAGTTTGCGTTTTCATGATCCTTTTAACGAATGCACTTTTGCGTGAGTGCTTTTGTGCATGATTTTGTACTTTTACTTATGTGCGTATCTTTTGTAGCGAGTGTTTTGGTGCACGTTTCATGATGCGCATTCGTGTCCTCGAACTGTAGCGGGTATTTTCATGATCGGTTTTTGAATCCAATTTTGACCATGTTCGAGTCCGAATTCGGAAATTTGACATTAGAGAGGAATTGTAGCCAACTGAAATAGCTTTCTAATGCCGCCGGAACCAGTTGATTTGGAGTCCAGATGAGAAAGTTATGCTCGACTTTGTGGACACTACCGAAGATGTTGAGGGATCCTCTCTTCTAATTTGATTTTATTTTCCTAATTGCAACTCTTTTCTTACTCTTTGATCATTTTTGCTTCAGTGGCACCTAATTATCAATTTGTCCTTATAGAATACTAAATCCACCAATTAAAACAGAAATATAAATTAATCCATTAAAAAATCCACGTAAATCTAAACGTTGAGTGTTATTCTACACTCCAATGTGTCTTTCGTATCCGGTGTTTTTGCTGTTGTTAGGTTATGCGTATTAAAGTCCTAGTGTTGTATTTCGTGTTTTTATGAACGTTGTTGCAAATACACTTTTGCGCATGTTTGTTTACATGTACATTTGTGCATGTCCATTTGAGCGAGTGTGTTTGTGCATGTTTGTTGATTTGTATTAATGTCCTAGGATTGTAGTTTGTGTTTTCATGATCCTTTTTGCGAATGCACTTTTGCGTGAGTACTTTTGTGCATGATTTTTTACTTTTACTTATGTGCGTATCTTTTGTAGCGAGTGTTTTGGTGCACGTTTCTTGATGCGCATTCGTGTTCTCGAACTGTAGCGGGTATTTTCATGATCGCTTTTGGAATCCAATTTAGACCATGTTCGAGTCCGAATTTGGAATTTTGAAATTAGACTGGAATAGTAGCCAGCTGAAATAGCTTTCTAATGCCGCCAGAACCTGTTGATTTGGAGTTCGGATGAGAAAGTTATGCTCGACTTCGTGGACACTACTGAAGATGTTGAGGGATCCTCTCTTCTAATTTGATTTTATTTTCCTAATTGCAACTCTTTTCTTACTCTTTGATCATTTTTGCTTCATGGACACCTAATTATCAATTTGTACCTATAGAATACTAAATCCACCAATTAAAAAAGAAATATAAATTAATCCATAAAAAAATCCACGTAAACGTAAACGTTGAGTGTTATTCTACACTCCACTGTATCTTTTGTATCCGGTGTTTTTGCTGTTGTTAGGTTACGCGTATTAAAGTCCTAATGTTGTATTTCGTGTCTTTATGAACATTGTAGTGAATGCACTTTTGCGCATGTTTTTTTACATGTACGTTTGTGCATGTCCATTTGAGCGAGTGTGTTTGTGCATGTTTGTTGATTTGTATTAATGTCCTAGGATTGTAGTTTGTGTTTTCATGATCCTTTTTGCTAATGCACTTTTGCGTGAGTACTTTTGTGCATGATTTTGTACTTTTACTTATGTGCGTATATTTTGTAGCGAGTGTTTTGGTGCACGTTTCTTGACGCGCATTCGTGTCCTCGAACTGTAGCGGGTATTTTCATGATCGCTTTTGGAATCCAATTTTGACCATGTTCGAGTCCGAATTCGAAAATTCTACATTAGAGAGGAATTGTAGCCTGCTGAAATAGCTTTCTAATGTCGCTAGAACCAGTTGATTCGGAGTCCGGATGAGAAAGTTATGCTCGACTTCGTGGACACTACCGAAGATGTTGAGGGATCCTAATTTGATTTTATTTCCCTAATTGCAACTCTTTTCTTACTCTTTGATTATTTTTGCTTCATGGACACCTAATTGTCAATTTGTACCTATAGAATACTAAAACTATGAATTAAAACAGAAATATAAATTAATGCATAAAAAAATCCACGTAAACGTAATCGTTGAGTGTTATTCTACACTCCACTGTATCTTTTGTATCCGGTGTTTATGCTATTGTTTGGTTATCCGTATTAAAGTCCTAGTGTTGTATTTCGTGTTTTTATGAACGTTGTTGCGAATGCACTTTAGCGCATGTTTTTTTACATGTACGTTTGTGCATGTCCATTTGAGCGAGTGTGTTTGTGCATGTTTGCTGACTTGTATTAATGTCCTACGATTATAGTTTGTGTTTTTATGATCCTTTTTGCGAATGCACTTTTGCGTGAGTACTTTTGTGCATGATTTTGTACTTTTACTTATGTGCGTATCTTTTGTAGCGTGTGTTTTGGTGCACGTTTCTTGATGCGCATTCGTGTCCTCGAACTGTAGCGGGTATTTTCATGATCGCTTTTGGAATCCAATTTTGACCATGTTCGAGTCTGAATTTGGTAATTTGACATTAGAGGGGAATTGTATCCAGCTGAAATAGCTTTCTAATGCCGCCGGAACCAGTTGATTTGGAGTCCTGATGAGAAAGTTATGCTCGACTTTGTGGACACTACCGAAGATGTTGAGGGATCCTCTCTTCTAATTTGATTTTATTTTCCTAATTGCAACTCTTTTCTTACACTTTGATCATTTTTGCTTCATGGACACCTAATTATCAATTTGTCCCTAAAGAATACTAAATCCACCAATTAAAACAGAAATATAAATTAATCCATAAAAAAATCTACGTAAATGTAAACGTTGAGTGTTATTCTACACTCCACTGTATCTTTTGTATCTGGTGTTTTTTCTGTTGTTAGGTTATGCCTATTAAAGTCCAAGTGTTGTATTTTGTGTTTTTATGAACGTTGTTGCGAATGCACTTTTGCGCATGTTTGTTTACATGTACGTTTGTGCATGTCCATTTGAGCGAGTGTGTTTGTGCATGTTTGTTGATTTGTATTAATGTCCTAGGATTGTAGTTTGTGTTTTCATGATCCTTTTTGCGAATGCACTTTTGCGTGAGTACTGTTGTGCAAGATTTTGTACTTTTACTTCTGTGCGTATCTTTTCTAGCGAGTGTTTCGGTGCACGTTTCTTGATGAGCATTCGTGTCCTCGAACTGTAGCGGGTATTTTCATGATCGCTTTTGGAATCCAATTTTGACCATGTTCGAGTCCGAATTTGGAAATTTGACATTACACTTGAACTGTAGCAGCTAAAATAGCTTTCTAATGCGCCGGAACTAGTTGATTTGGAGTCCGGATGAGAAAGTTATGCTCGACTTCGTGGACAATACTGAAGATGTTGAGGGATCCTCACTTCTAATTCGATTTTATTTTTCTAATTGCAACTCTTTTCTTACTCTTTGATCATATTTGCTTCATGGAAACCTAATTATCAATTTGTACCTATACAATACTAAATCCACCAATTCAAACAGAAATATAAATTAATCCATAAAAAAATCCACGTAAACGTAAACGTTGAGTGTTATTCTACACTCCACTGTATCTTTTGTATCCGGTGTTTTTGTTGTTGTTAGGTTATGCGTATTAAAGTCCCAGTGTTGTATTTCGTGTTTTTATGAACGTTGTTGCGAATGCACTTTTGCGCATGTTTTTTTACATGTACGTTTTTGCATGTCCATTTGAGCGAGTGTGTTTATGCATGTTTGTTGATTTGTAATAATGTCCTAGTATTGTAGTTTGTGTTTTCATGATCCTTTTTACGAATGCACATTTGCGTGAGTACTTTTGTGCATGATTTTGTACTTTTACTTATGTGCGTATCTTTTGTAGAGAGTGTTTTGGTGCACGTTTCTTGATGCGCATTCGTATCCTCGAACTGTAGCGGGTATTTTCATGATCGCTTTTGGAATCCAATTTTGACCATGTTCGAGTCCGAATTTTGAAATTTGACAATAGACAGGAATTGTAGCCAGCTGAAATAGCTTTCTAATGTCGCTAGAACCAGTTGATTTGGAGCCCGGATGAGAAAGTTATGCTCGACTTCGTGGACACTACCGAAGATGTTGAGGGATCCTCTCTTCTAATTTGATTTTAATTTCCTAATTGCAACTCTTTTCTTAGACTTTGATCATTTTTGCTTCATGGACACCTAATTATCAATTTGTCCTTATAGAAAACTAAATCCACCAATTAAAACATAAATATAAATTAATCCATTAAAAAATCTACGTAAAGGTAAACGTTGAGTGTTATTCTACACTCCACTGTATCTTTTCTATCCGGTGTTTTTGCTGTTGTTAGGTTATGCGTATTAAAGTCCTAGTGTTGTATTTCGTGTTTTTATGAACTTTGTTGCGAATGGACTTTTGCGCATGTTTTTTTACATGTACGTTTGTGCATGTCCATTTGAGCGAGTGTGTTTGTGCATGTTTGTTGGTTTGTAATAATGTCCTAGTATTTTAGTTTGTGTTTTCATGATCCTTTTTACGAATGCACATTTGCGTGAGTACTTTTGGGCATGATTTTGTACTTTTACTTATGTACGTATCTTTTGTAGAGAGTATTTTGGTGCACGTTTCTTGATGTGCATTCGTGTCCTCGAACTGTAGCGGGTATTTTCATGATCGCTTTTGGAATCCAATTTTGACCATGTTCGAGTCCGAATTTGGAAATTTGAAATTAGACTGGAATTGTAGCCAGCTGAAATAGCTTTCTAATGCCGCCAGAACCTGTTGATTTGGAGTTCGGATGAGAAAGTTATGCTCGACTTCGTGGACACTACCGAAGATGTTGAGGGATCCTCTCTTCTAATTTGATTTTAATTTCCTAATTGCAACTCTTTTCTTACTCTTTGATCATTTGTGCTTCATGGACACCTAATTATCAATTTGTACCTATAGAATACTAAATCCACCAATTAAAAAAGAAATATAAATTAATCCATAAAAAAATCCACGTAAACGTAAACGTTGAGTGTTATTCTACACTCCACTGTATCTTTTGTATCCGGTGTTTTTGCTGTTGTTAGGTTACGCGTATTAAAGTCCTAATGTTGTATTTCGTGTGTTTATGAACATTGTTGTGAATGCACTTTTGCGCATGTTTTTTTACATGTACGTTTGTGCATGTCCATTTGAGCGAGTGTGTTTGTGCATGTTTGTTGATTTGTATTAATGTCCTAGGATTGTAGTTTGTGTTTTCATGATCCTTTTTGCTAATGCACTTTTGCGTGAGTACTTTTGTGCATGATTTTGTACTTTTACTTATGTGCGTATATTTTGTAGCGAGTGTTTTGGTGCACGTTTCTTGATGCGCATTCGTGTCCTCGAACTGTAGCGGGTATTTTCATGATCGCTTTTGGAATCCAATTTTGACCATGTTCGAGTCCGAATTCGGAAATTCTACATTAGAGAGGAATTGTAGCCAGCTGATATAGCTTTCTAATGTCGCTAGAACCAGTTGATTCGGAGTCCGGATGAGAAAGTTATGCTCGACTTCGTGGACACTACCGAAGATGTTGAGGGATCCTAATTTGATTTTATTTCCCTAATTGCAACTCTTTTCTTACTCTTTGATCATTTTTGCTTCATGGACACCTAATTGTCAATTTGTACCTATAGAATACTAAAACTATGAATTAAAACAGAAATATAAATTAATCCATAAAAAAATCCACGTAAACGTAATCGTTGAGTGTTATTCTACACTCCACTGTATCTTTTGTATCCGGTGTTTTTGTTGTTGTTAGGTTATGCGTATTAAAGTCCCAGTGTTGTATTTCGTGTTTTTATGAACGTTGTTGCGAATGCACTTTTGCGCATGTTTTTTTACATGTACGTTTTTGCATGTCCATTTGAGCGAGTGTGTTTATGCATGTTTGTTGATTTGTAATAATGTCCTAGTATTGTAGTTTGTGTTTTCATGATCCTTTTTACGAATGCACATTTGCGTGAGTACTTTTGTGCATGATTTTGTACTTTTACTTATGTGCGTATCTTTTGTAGAGAGTGTTTTGGTGCACGTTTCTTGATGCGCATTCGTGTCCTCGAACTGTAGCGGGTATTTTCATGATCGCTTTTGGAATCCAATTTTGACCATGTTCGAGTCCGAATTTGGAAATTTGACATTAGACAGGAATTGTAGCCAGCTGAAATAGCTTTCTAATGTCGCTAGAACCAGTTGATTTGGAGCCCGGATGAGAAAGTTATGCTCGACTTCGTGGACACTACCGAAGATGTTGAGGGATCCTCTCTTCTAATTTGATTTTAATTTCCTAATTGCAACTCTTTTCTTAGACTTTGATCATTTTTGCTTCATGGACACCTAATTATCAATTTGTCCTTATAGAAAACTAAATCCACCAATTAAAACATAAATATAAATTAATCCATTAAAAAATCTACGTAAAGGTAAACGTTGAGTGTTATTCTACACTCCACTGTATCTTTTCTATCCGGTGTTTTTGCTGTTGTTAGGTTATGCGTATTAAAGTCCTAGTGTTGTATTTCGTGTTTTTATGAACTTTGTTGCGAATGGACTTTTGCGCATGTTTTTTTACATGTACGTTTGTGCATGTCCATTTGAGCGAGTGTGTTTGTGCATGTTTGTTGGTTTGTAATAATTTCCTAGTATTGTAGTTTGTGTTTTCATGATCCTTTTTACGAATGCACATTTGCGTGAGTACTTTTGTGCATGATTTTGTACTTTTACTTATGTACGTATCTTTTGTAGAGAGTGTTTTGGTGCACGTTTCTTGATGGGCATTCGTGTTCTCGAACTGTAGCGGGTATTTTCATGATCGCTTTTGGAATCCAATTTTGACCATGTTCGAGTCCGAATTTGGAAATTTGAAATTAGACTTGAATTGTAGCCAGCTGAAATAGCTTTCTAATGCCGCCAGAACCTGCTGATTTGGAGTTTGGATGAGAAAGTTATGCTCGACTTCGTGGACACTACTGAAGATGTTGAGGGATCCTCTCTTCTAATTTGATTTTATTTTCCTAATTGCAACTCTTTTCATACTCTTTGATCATTTTTGCTTCATGGACACCTAATTATCAATTTGTACCTATAGAATACTAAATCCACCAATTAAAAAAGAAATATAAATTAATCCATAAAAAAATTCACGTAAACGTAAACGTTGAGTGTTATTCTACACTCCACTGTATCTTTTGTATCCGGTGTTTTTGCTGTTGTTAGGTTACGCGTATTAAAGTCCTAATGTTGTATTTCGTGTGTTTATGAACATTGTTGTGAATGCACTTTTGCCCATGTTTTTTTACATGTACGTTTGTGCATGTCCATTTGAGCGAGTGTGTTTGTGCATGTTTGTTGATTTGTATTAATGTCCTAGGATTGTAGTTTGTGTTTTCATGATCCTTTTTGCTAATGCACTTTTGCGTGAGTACTTTTGTGCATGATTTTGTACTTTTACTTATGTGCGTATATTTTGTAGCGAGTGTTTTGGTGCACGTTTCTTGATGCGCATTCGTGTCCTCGAACTGTAGCGGGTATTTTCATGATCGCTTTTGGAATCCAATTTTGACCATGTTCGAGTCCGAATTTGGAAATTTGACATTAGGCAGGAATTGTAGCCAGCTGAAATAGCTTTCTAATGTCGCTAGAACCAGTTGATTCGGAGTCCTGATGAGAAAGTTATGCTCGACTTCGTGGACACTACCGAAGATGTTGAGGGATCCTAATTTGATTTTATTTCCCTAATTGCAACTCTTTTCTTACTCTTTGATCATTTTTGCTTCATGGACACCTAATTGTCAATTTGTACCTATAGAATACTAAAACTATGAATTAAAACAGAAATATAAATTAATCCATAAAAAAATCCACGTAAACGTAATCGTTGAGTGTTATTCTACACTCCACTGTATCTTTTGTATCCGGTGTTTTTGCTGTTGTTTGGTTATGCGTATTAAAGTCCTAGTGTTGTATTTCGTGTTTTTATGAACGTTGTTGCGAATGCACTTTAGCGCATGTTTTTTTACATGTACGTTTGTGCATGTCCATTTGAGCGAGTGTGTTTGTGCATGTTTGCTGACTTGTATTAATGTCCTATGATTGTAGTTTGTGTTTTTATGATCCTTTTTGCGAATGCACTTTTGCGTGAGTACTTTTGTGCATGATTTTGTACTTTTACTTATGTGCGTATCTTTTGTAGCGAGTGTTTTGGTGCACGTTTCTTGATGCGCATTCGTGTCCTCGAACTGTAGCGGGTATTTTCATGATCGCTTTTGGAATCCAATTTTGACCATGTTCGAGTCCCAATTTGGTAATTTGACATTAGAGGGGAATTGTAGCCAGCTGAAATAGCTTTCTAATGCCGCCGGAACCAGTTGATTTGGAGTCCTGATGAGAAAGTTATGCTCGACTTTGTAGACACTACCGAAGATGTTGAGGGATCCTCTCTTCTAATTTGATTTTATTTTCCTAATTGCAACTCTTTTCTTACACTTTGATCATTTTTGCTTCATGGACACCTAATTATCAATTTGTCCCTAAAGAATACTAAATCCACCAATTAAAACAGAAATATAAATTAATCCATAAAAAAATCTACGTAAATGTAAACGTTGCGTGTTATTCTACACTCCACTGTATCTTTTGTATCCGGTGTTTTTGCTGTTGTTAGGTTATGCCTATAAAAGTCCTAGTGTTGTATTTTGTGTTTTTATGAACGTTGTTACGAATGCACTTTTGCGCATGTTTGTTTACATGTACGTTTGTGCATGTCCATTTGAGCGAGTGTGTTTGTGCATGTTTGTTGATTTGTATTAATGTCCTAGGATTGTAGTTTGTGTTTTCATGATCCTTTTTGCGAATGCACTTTTGCGTGAGTACTGTTGTGCAAGATTTTGTACTTTTACTTCTGTGCGTATCTTTTGTAGCGAGTGTTTCGGTGCACGTTTCTTGATGAGCATTCGTGTCCTCGAACTGTAGCGGGTATTTTCATGATCGCTTTTGGAATCCAATTTTGACCATGTTCGAGTCCGAATTTGGAAATTTGACATTACACTTGAACTGTAGCAGCTAAAATAGCTTTCTAATGCGCCGGAACTAGTTGATTTGGAGTCCGGAGGAGAAAGTTATGCTCGACTTCGTGGACAATACTGAAGATGTTGAGGGATCCTCTCTTCTAATTCGATTTTATTTTCCTAATTGTAACTCTTTTCTTACTCTTTGATCATTTTTGCTTCATGGAAACCTAATTATCAATTTGTACCTATACAATACTAAATCCACCAATTAAAACAGAAATATAAATTAATCCATAAAAAAATCCACGTAAACGTAAACGTTGAGTGTTATTCTACACTCCACTGTATCTTTTGTATCCGGTGTTTTTGCTGTTGTTAGGTTATGCGTATTAAAGTCCCAGTGTTGTATTTCGTGATTTTATGAACGTTGTTGCGAATGCACTTTTGCGCATGTTTTTTTACATGTACGTTTTTGCATGTCCATTTGAGCGAGTGTGTTTATGCATGTTTGTTGATTTGTAATAATGTCCTAGTATTGTAGTTTGTGTTTTCATGATCCTTTTTACGAATGCACATTTGCGTGAGTACTTTTGTGCATGATTTTGTACTTTTACTTATGTGCGTATCTTTTGTAGAGAGTGTTTTGGTGCACGTTTCTTGATGCGCATTCGTATCCTCGAACTGTAGCGGGTATTTTCATGATCGCTTTTGGAATCCAATTTTGACCATGTTCGAGTCCGAATTTTGAAATTTGACAATAGACAGGAATTGTAGCCAGCTGAAATAGCTTTCTAATGTCGCTAGAACCAGTTGATTTGGAGCCCGGATGAGAAAGTTATGCTCGACTTCGTGGACACTACCGAAGATGTTGAGGGATCCTCTCTGATTTATTTCCCTAATTGCAACTCTTTTCTTACTCTTTGATCATTTTTGCTTCATGGACACCTAATTGTCAATTTGTACCTATAGAATACTAAAACTATGAATTAAAACAGAAATATAAATTAATCCATAAAAAAATCCACGTAAACGTAATCGTTGAGTGTTATTCTACACTCCACTGTATCTTTTCTATCCGGTGTTTTTGCTGTTGTTTGGTTATGCGTATTAAAGTCCTAGTGTTGTATTTCGTGTTTTTATGAACGTTGTTGCGAATGCACTTTAGCGCATGTTTTTTTACATGTACGTTTGTGCATGTCCATTTGAGCGAGTGTGTTTGTGCATGTTTGCTGACTTGTATTAATGTCCTATGATTGTAGTTTGTGTTTTTATGATCCTTTTTGCGAATGCACTTTTGCGTGAGTACTTTTGTGCATGATTTTGTACTTTTACTTATGTGCGTATCTTTTGTAGCGAGTGTTTTGGTGCACGTTTCTTGATGCGCATTCGTGTCCTCGAACTGTAGCGGGTATTTTCATGATCGCTTTTGGAATCCAATTTTGACCATGTTCGAGTCCGAATTTGGTAATTTGACATTAGAGGGGAATTGTAGCCAGCTGAAATAGCTTTCTAATGCCGCCGGAACCAGTTGATTTGGAGTCCTGAAGAGAAAGTTATGCTCGACTTTGTGGACAATATCGAAGATGTTGAGGGATCCTCTCTTCTAATTTGATTTTATTTTCCTAATTGTAACTCTTTTCTTACTCTTTGATCACTTTTGCTTCAGGGACACTGTTAAGTGTATATTTATACACTTAATTGTACCTTTTAATTGGAGCTTTGGGTGTGTTTTAATGATAATTGGTGCTTAAAATGGCTATTATTTGTATTTTAGGTGCAAATTGGAGAATTGACAACTTTTGGGGTGAAAACTGCAAATTCAGAGAAAAAGTGGGCCAAAAGTGAAAAAATCAGATTTCTGAAGAATTAAAAGACCGCACGGCCGTGCGGATTCTAGTTCAAAATCTCACACGGCCGTCCGGGTGGACGTGATGGCGCAGTGAAGGAAACTCAATTATACAAGGAAACCCGCCCTATTAGACTTTTGCACCCTATTTAAAGGCCAAGAGCACACAATTAGAGGGATCTTTTTTACCTTTTATCGTTATTATTAGTTTTTAGTTTTTTATCTTTTCTACACGCAATCAAGGAGCAAGAGAACGAAGACGAAGACTTGACGACTCTTCATCCTAGTTTTCCTTTTTCCTTTTCTTTTCTGATTTTTATGAATTTTCGTATTTTTATTATGCTCTTCGTAACGAACATGAGTAGCTAAGTTTTTATTCTAGGATTTTATTGGAACCCTATGTCGTAATTCGAACCTATTTTTCTACTTTTATGCAAGTTTAATTCTTCGATTATTTCTTCTATTTTGATCGTATTTAGTGCATGAGCGTAGCTAACTTATGTTGTTATTTGTTATTGTTAGAATTGATTGACAGATCGTTTTAATAATTAGAACAGGGATAGAAGAGCCTTCGAGTAGTTTTTCACCGAATGCGTGTGTTGATTGCATGTATTATCGTAGACATACGGATAATACCTTAGGTAGCCGTTGTCGAGACTTGTTATTTAATGCTTTATTTATACTAGGTTTGCATAGACATATAGTGAATCTTTTATGAATAATAGGTTTATAGCGCAGCGACAGCTGGTTATGAATAATTTCGTGTCTTGGGTTAATAATCGAGAATCGTAACTTGCATGATAGGAGATTAATTGGGTGAAGAATTATTGCATAGGGGGAAGATAAAATCCTAGATCCGTTTTATATTGATATTTTCTCGTGTTTAATTGCTTTCTTAATTAGTTTATTTTATTTAGTTAATTAATTTGACAAACCTGCGTAGGCTGGATAAAAATCGTAATTGTTAGGATTTGGTACTTAGGATTAAATAATTTGCGTATTCCCTGTGGGATCGACATCCGACTCTCACGAGTCTACTTTACTACTTGTTTGCGATACGTACACTTGCGTGTTGGTATTTAGCACCCAACAAGTTTTTGGCGCCGTTGCCGGGGAATACGGCTAAATTATTTATTTATCCTAATATTAAATTTGAGCAATTTTTCTTACTTCAGCCATTTTTTTTATTTTTTTTAATTATTTTTATTTTTATTTTTTTTTAGGTACTTTTTATGCGAAGAGGACACGATACGAGCTTGTTACCTCTCGACCCCGAAATTGAGCGAACGTTTAGGCAAGCCAGGAGAAATCAAAGGTTAGCTCAAAACGCTCCCGCAACAATGGAAGACGAGATTAACCGTGGGGAAGGTGACCAAAGGCGCCCACCGAATGCGTTAGGAGAAATCATCAATGAGCAAGAACAATGCCAGCTGATTAACCCACCGCCTCGTCAACGAGCACTGCATGAGTACACCGTTCCAATGCTTAACGGGTTTCAATCAAGTATCCAGCAGCCCCCCATTGAAGCCAACAATTTCGAGATTCGAGCGGGACTCCTCACGATGCTCCAAAACAATGGTCTTTTCAGTGGTTTGGCTCATGAAGATCCACATCTTCACTTGGTCAACTTTCTCGAAACGTGTGACTCGCACAAGAGGAACGGAGTAACACCCGAAGCACTGCAACTCCGCCTGTTCAAGCACTCCCTACAAGGAGCAGCCCGAGAATGGTTGCAAACTCGTGCACCGCACTCCATCTCGTCTTGGGCCCAGCTAGCGCAACTTTTCATGAACACATACAACTCCCCAACAAAAACTGAGAGAATCCGGAGAGAAATTCAAAATTTCATACAAGAAGCCGGTGAAGCACTATTCGAGACGTGGGAGCGGTTCAAGCAGCTAGTAAGGAGGTGCCCGAATCACGGACTTCAAGAGTGGCGCCAATTGCAAATATTTTACGATGGATTGCAAGACAACTCGAGAACCGTGCTTGATTCGGCAGCTGGAGGTATGTTCATGAGTTTGACCTACGACGAAGCATACGAGCTCTTGGAACGAATCGCTAGGAACAAATACATGCGGGCATCGGACCGGTCGAATAGCGGAGTAGTCAAAACGGGAGGAATTTTGGAGTTAGACGGAGTCACTGCAATCACGGCCCAATTGGAGAAGCTATCGACGCAAGTAGCGGCTTTGCAGACGCATCAAGTCCATGCAGTCCAAGCTCCCGATCAAGGCGTAGACGAAACGGAGTCGATAAATTATGTGCATGACGCCAGCCGACAACAGAGAAACCCGTACTCCAACACGTATAATCCGGGATGGAAGGATCACCCTAATTTTGGGTGGGGAGGAAATCAGCAGGGACAAAGGCAAGCACCCCCTCAAGGCCAACCGCCTAATTATTCACGACCAGCGCCCGAATTCCAAAATCAGCCGCAAGCACCACCTCAACGCGGAGACCTCGCAAATATTTTGGCCCAATTTATGACGACCACCCAAGCTTCCATTCGAAATTTGGAAACACAGATGGGCCAATTTGCGACCCAATTGAACGCGAGGCCAGCCGGTACACTGCCGTCCAATACGGAAGACCCTCGAAAGGGCACCAACGAGCAGTGCAAAGCCGTAAATTTGAGGAATGGAAGACAATTAGAAGAAGTGGCGAAGAAGGCAACAAGCAAGGATGGGGAGGAGCAACAAGAAAAAGAAGCGGAGATTCTGACAGATTCACCAGGTGAAAAAAGGGTCGTTGCGCCTAAGCCGACCCCTCAGGTACCTTATCCTCAACGCCAGATAAAGGCGAAAAATGAGTCGTATTACAAAAGTTTTCTTGAGCAATTGAATGAATTACATATTAATATTCCTTTTACTCGAGCACTTGAACTAATGCCTCATTGGGTGAAATTTTTGAAAGACATGGTATCAAAGAAACGAAAATTCGGTGAACATGAGATGATAGCGTTAACCGAACAATGCAGTGCCATTCTTACGCGCCCAATTCCACCAAAGCTTGGAGACCCGGGTAAGTTTACGATTCCAGTCGCTATCGGAGGTAAGTTCTTTGCAAAATCTCTCATAGATTTAGGTGCGAGTATTAATCTCATGCCTTTCTCGGTTTTTCAAAGTTTGGGATTAGGAGATATAAAATTGGTATCTGTAACGTTACAGTTAGCCGATAGATCACTCATATACCCAAAGGGAATAGTAGAGGATGTGTTAGTTAAAGTAGATAAATTCATCTTTCCTGCAAATTTTGTAGTTCTTGATATGGAAGAAGATAAAGAAATTCCCTTGATTTTGGGAAGACCTTTTTTGAGAACGGGTAGAACTATAATTGATGTGTATAACGGAATTTTAACTATGTCTTTGGGGAATGAAACGATTAAATTTGATGTTTTCCGTACAATGAAACACCCTCAAGAGGTTGATGAATGCTTTGCTTTTGATGTGTTAGATCAATTGAATTTTGATTTTGTTGAACCTTTAATTGCGGATCCGTTGGAAGCATCTTTGTGTGTAGGAACATCAGTTGAAGAAGAAGAAGTGACGGAACAATTATGTTGGTTGGATTCGGCAAAGCCGCTGTCAAGACCACGCTTTGAGAGTTTGGAGACGGAGATCCCGTTATCTGTCACTTTTAAGCCTTCAGTGATCGAACCTCCGAAACTTGAGCTTAAAGTTTTACCATCTCATTTAAAATATATGTATCTTGGAGCTCATGAGACCTTACCTGTTATTATTTCGTCATCTTTGACAGGTCTACAGGAAAAGAGACTTTTGGAGGTATTGCGAGAGCACAAGCTAGCACTTGGATGGACAATCGCCGACATCAAGGGCATAAGTCCAACTTTTTGCATGCACAAGATCATATTGGAGGAGAGCCATAAATCTTCGGTGGAACAACAGAGGCGATTGAACCCCATCATGAAGGAAGTTGTGAAGAAAGAAATCATCAAGTGGCTAGACGCAGGTATTATTTTTCCTATCTCCGATAGTGCGTCGGTTAGTCCGGTACAATGTGTACCCAAGAAGGGGGGAATGACTGTTATAAAAAACGAAATAAATGAATTAATCCCTTCTAGGACAGTAACGGGTTGGCGAATTTGCATGGATTATAGAAAATTGAATAAAGCCACTCGAAAAGATCACTTCCCGTTGCCCTTTATTGATCAAATGCTTGATAGGCTAGCTTGTCAAGAATTTTATTGTTTTTTAGATGGGTATTCCGGTTATAACCAAATTGCCATAGCTCCCGAGGACCAAGACAAAACCACTTTTACTTGTCCTTTTGGTACCTTTGCTTTTAGACGTATGCCTTTTGGTTTGTGCAATGCTCCTGCTACTTTTCAACGTTGTATGATGGCAATTTTTACGGACATGGTTGAATGTGGTCTTGAAATTTTTATGGATGATTTTTCTGTCTTCGGTGATACGTATGACACTTGTCTCCAAATACTGGCTAAGGTTCTTCGCAGGTGTGAAGAAACAAACTTGGTGCTCAACTGGGAAAAGTGCCACTTTATGGTGCAAGAGGGGATTGTGCTAGGACACAAGGTGTCAAAGAAGGGGTTAGAAGTCGATCGAGCAAAAATCGAGACAATCGAGAAACTACCGCCACCAATTTCCGTAAAGGGAATTCGAAGTTTCTTGGGACATGCGGGATTCTATAGGCGGTTCATCAAAGATTTCTCCAAGGTGGCCAAACCATTGTGCAATTTGTTGGAGAAGGATATCAAATTCGATTTCAATGACGAATGCCTCAAAGCCTTCGACGACTTGAAAACAAGGTTAGTAACTGCCCCTATTATTGTTGTGCCCGATTGGAATGAACCTTTTGAGCTTATGTGTGATGCCAGCGATTTTGCGGTAGGTGCCGTGTTAGGTCAAAGAAAGAATAAAATTTTTCATTCAATTTACTATGCTAGTAAAACTCTCAACGATGCACAATTGAATTATACCACCACTGAAAAAGAGTTGCTAGCTATTGTTTTTGCTTTCGAAAAATTTAGATCATATCTTATAGGCACCAAAGTCATTGTCTTCACGGATCACTCGGCTTTAAAATATTTGATAGAAAAGAAAGAGGCAAAACCTAGACTTATTAGGTGGGTATTATTGTTGCAAGAGTTCGACTTGGAAATTCGTGACTGTAAGGGTAGCGAAAACCAAGTAGCCGATCACCAATCTAGGTTAGAAACGGAAGTCAAAGATCCAATTTGCATTAATGAAAATTTTCCGGATGAACAATTGCTTGCGATTAATAATCAAGAAGTACCATGGTATGCGGATTTTGTGAATTATTTAGTTAGCCATGTACTACCACCCGAGCTCACTTTTCATCAACGGAAAAAGTTTTTACACGATGTGAATTTCTACTTTTGGGAAGAACCCTTTCTGTTTAGACAATGGAGCGATTTAGTCATTCGAAGATGTGTACCGGAAAGCGAGCAAGGAGATATACTCTTCCACTGCCATGGCTCAGATTATGCGGGACATTATGGAGGAGAGCGCACGGCGAGAAAGGTGCTTCAATCAGGTTTCTTTTGGCCAACTTTGTTTAAAGATTGCTATAATTTTGTTTCAAGTTGTGATAGATGCCAGCGAGTTGGTAATATTTCAAGGAGGCACGAACTCCCATTAAATACAATGATCGAAGTAGAGCCCTTTGATGTATGGGGGATAGATTTTATGGGACCTTTTGTCCCATCATTCAATAACTTATACATCTTAGTGGCCGTCGATTATGTATCTAAATGGGTTGAGGCGGCCGCCTTTCCTACTAATGATTCTGCAGTGGTTTGTGCTTTCTTAAAAAGACAGATTTTCACTCGTTTTGGAACGCCACGAGCAATTATTAGTGATGGAGGCACTCACTTTTGCAATAAACAATTCGAAGCACTCTTGGCCAAGTATGGAGTAAAGCACAAGGTCGCATTGGCATACCACCCTCAGACGAACGGGCAAGCCGAGGTAACGAATCGTGAAATCAAAAACATCCTCGAAAAGGTTGTGAGTCCTACCCGGAAAGATTGGTCGAGAAAATTGGATGATGCACTTTGGGCATATCGTACGGCTTACAAAACTCCACTTGGGATGACACCGTTTCGTTTGATTTATGGCAAGGCGTGTCATCTACCGGTTGAATTGGAGCATAATGCATTTTGGGCAATTAAAAAGCTGAATATCTATATTGAAGCGTGCAAGGAGAAACGAATGCTGCAACTCAACGAGCTCGACGAATTGAGATTGAATGCATATGAAAGCAATCGTGTATACAAGGAGAAAACCAAGCGTTGGCACGATAACAAGATATTGCATCGAGAATTTGAAAAGGGGCAATTGGTTCTCCTCTACAACTCCCGTCTAAAGTTGTTTCCGGGAAAACTCAAGTCAAGATGGTCCGGACCGTTTACTATACTCGACGTATTTCCGCATGGCGCAGTCGAAGTATTGGACCCTGAGACCGAAAAATCGTTCAAGGTCAATGGACAACGCCTCAAGCATTATCATGGAGGGGAATTCAATCGCCAAGTGACTTCGGTCACGTTAGCTTGAACAAAGAAGCAGACAAAGTCCGGCTGAAGACTGTAAACTTAGCGCTTCTCAGGAGGCAACCCGAGCTTTCGTTTTTTCTTTTTTACTTTTTATTATTTTATTTTATGTCACTTTAAATTTTTAAGTTTTGCTTTTATTTCATTTTATAAAAAAAAAAAAAAAAAAAAAAAAAAAAAAAAAAAAAATTAAAAAACTTTAGGGGCACTAATACGAAGTTTTTATTTTGCAGGGACTTAATTGCAATTATTCACACGCCCGTGCAAGAAAAAGGCAGGAATCTCACACGGACGTGTGAGATTTCGGAGCAGCTACTGGACAATTTGGCACATTGGTGCGGCCGTGCGGATTTTAGTTCAAAATCTCGCACGGTCGTCCGAAATTAAGAAGGGCCACTGCCCAATTTCGCCAAACGGTGCGGCCGTGCGGATGTCTTCACAAAATCCCGCACGGCCGTGCGAATAAGAAAAAAGGGGCAGATTTAAAGAGGGGTTTTCATACCCCAATTTTCACAATTTGAAATCCTCCTCTCTTTCCATTCGAACCCTAACCCCCCTCTTTCACAAATTTCACTTTTCTTTGACAAATTTCACCATAAATTCACCAACTACACACACACATTACTTGATCTTGGTGAATTCTTGTTGATTTGTGCAGGGAGGCTTCAAGAAAGGTGCAAAATTCTCCAAAAATCCATTCCACCAAGCACGGCCACAAGGTGTTCGACGAATTGCCCAAGTCAAGTTTGGGGGAAATTTTGCACACCAATTCACTCCCAATCTCCTCCACAAGCATTATCAAAGTATGGGGAAACGAGGACGTGACGGAGAGGGCACTTCTCAAGGCGAAGGCCCTTCAAAAGGCAAGGGGAAGGGCAAGAAAACCGACCAAATTCCGACTCCCGACGACGACGCGTTTTGTATCGAAGGCGCTAGTGCTCGTTTCGAGAAGCAAAAGGGGAAGAAACTAGTGACGGAGCGTGCCTACGAGATCACCCTTCCACAGTTTGCTCCATTACACCAAGAATTCCTACGACGAGGTTGGCAAACATTATTGGAACCGGAGGGTTCGATCAACCTATCATTGGTCCGCGAGTTCTACGCCAACAACCATATCCTCCTCACAACGGAGCGGAACTTGAGCACGGTTCGAGGCAAGAGGGTCGAGTGGAATGCCTATGCAATCAATTATTTCTATCACCTCCGACACATGACACCATTCAATTGGGGGCAACTGCAACTTGCAGTCACACGAGATCAAATCGCCGAGGTGTTGTGCGATGGACCCCCCATCTGGTCCGAACTATCAACCGAAGAAAAGTACGAGTTAGAGTTGAAATGCATCAACCAAGTAGGCAAGGCGTGCCTTACGTTCATATGTGCCAACCTCATTCCCACCTGCTCGTGGACTCGCGTGGACCCCGAACGGTGCGCTTTGGCATACTACATCCTCAAGGGCACCCCGATCAACATTGGCGTAATCATATCCGGCCGATTTTGGACCTCCATGGTCAACAACTCCAAAGGGTTTTATTTCCCTTGCCTCATTACCGGCTTATGCAAAAAGGCGAAGGTCCCAACCAAACCGACGGACATTTTCACATCAATTCGGAATCCGATGAATGACCTTGCGGCCCGGCAATATAAGGCACCCATCCAAGATGGCGAGCAACCTGTCGAGAACCAACCAATAGCTCCACCCGAGGGTCCAAGCACAAGTTCGGACCGGCGATTTCAAAGAAGAATGGAGCGAGAGTTGGTGATCACGAGAAATCGGCTTGCCACGGTGGAGCACAAGGTGAGAACGATCGAATCCCTCCAACGGTGGTCGGGAAAGATGCTTCAAGCCATTGTACGCCATTTGGCATGTGGCAATCCCGAGTGTGAAGAACCGGCTCCGATGCCCGCGCCGATTCTTGAGCCGGTACCCGAGCTTTCGGATGATGAAGGAGATGGTGATGCTCATGCGCAAGGAGGAGTTGGTGAGCAACCCGACGATGGTCCCTACGCTTAAAAACAGGTGTTTTCTATCCTTAAACTCCGGGCAAATCACATTGAGGGCAATGTGAATTTTAAGTTTGGGGGTGGTTAACTACTTGTTTTCATTTATATGCACTTTAATTGTGTTTTATTTTTTTTATTTTGCATGTTTCAGTTTTTGTTTTAGTTACCGTTTTACTACTTTCGTTTTTATATATAAAAAAAAAAAAAAAAAAAAATAAAAAAAAAAATTCGATGCATCGATGAATTATGATGATGATAGATGGTCAATGTTTGATGATGAGACTACTTGTTTTATGTTGATAAGGAGTATGTATTTGTTTAGCTTTCAATTCAACGGAACGTAGAAGTGAATTATTGCTAGGAATCACACCTTGTGCTTTGCTTTGGTTGAATGTTTTGCCTTTTAAATTTGGAATTTATTTGTGCTCAATCATGCTTTTTTCGGTTTTAAATCTCACCTTAGGACATTTATGATACGAAGTGTTGATAATAAGTGATTTGGGATATGATTTGGGCATTCTTTGAACCGTTTGAACCTTTCAAGCCTACCTTTAAATTTTTATCCTTAGAACCTTGATTTGAGCCTCGGAGAAAAAAGGTGTTCTTTCTTTTAGCCAATATGTAGAAGGTGGAAAAGTGGAGATTTTTGAATAATTATCCCTTGGAGTTCGGTCGAAATGTTTTATTAGATCTTTCTTCTTCTTCGAAAAAAAAAAAAAAAAAAAAAAGAGAAAAGAAAAAGAAGAAAAATAGATATATATATACGTGCATCTTTATATATATATATATATATCTACATTCGATTCGATTCGAAAAAAAAAAAAAAAAAAAAAAAAAAAAAGAGAAAAGAAAAAGAAGAAGAAGAATAGATTAGAAGGGAGAAATAAGGACTAGTGGATGAATTGTGTTGAAAACTCGATCCATTGCCTCAAGGTAAAAGTGTTGACGTGTGAATTTTGGAGAATCGAGTTTATTAAAGTCCCTAGTGTTAGAGTAGGTGACCAACAAGCCAACTTGTGGCTGTGGTCTTTCGTATTTATTATGGTAATAAACGAACCTTTATTCGTATTAATGATAAAACACCTTGGCATTCTATATCTTTGTCCCTTTGTCACAAGCATAGATATAGTCCTTACAGTTATTACAAGTACTAGTAATTGATCGTTAGGATCGTGAGATATTTACTTAAGTATTATAACTGTTAAACGTGTTCCTAGTCGAAGGGTTACGCCACCAATGAGGATATCGGCCTTTCCCATTTGAAGACTAGCACTTAGTGTATGTGTACTGCATCTCATTAGTAAACGGTATTGTGATATCGGCATGCATAAGTGGGTGCTCGTAAGTTGACGAGTTCACTGAACTCCCTCACCCTAGAAATCTCTAAGTGGTTCCCAATAATCGAGTAGAGATATCTATGGTATAGTTGTACACCATTAGTCCTTATGACCTAGACATCACCGTGACTTCACTAGAGGACCAGCTGTATCGTGACCTGTCTCTGAGTTCCACCGAGGACCATCCCAAGGGCCAGTGTTCGTGCAGTCCGAAATCTAGTGGGAGGTCTGTGCATTGTAGTCGGGGATTCGATCGCTAGAATAGTCTTGGATGTCCTGTGTGTTCTGAAAGGTTGTAATCATTCTAAGTCTCTGGCCAGAGCTGACTAAGTGATGATTAGAGAATTCGATTCTCTAAGTCATGCACGTGACGATTACAATACTTAGAACGATCGCACCGTCATTGAACATATAAAGAGGTCTCGATGAACCAATGCCTCTAGTTCAATCGGGACATATGAATCGAAGGGACCGTACTGTACGTTAACTATATCTGAAGGTTCTTGCAGGCACTTCATTTGTATCTAGGGAATCATGACGCGTAGTTGCTAGACGCCAATCTTGATTTGTTGGGTGATTAAGGTGAAACGAGTTTCATCTTAAGCGTAACTCTAAGGGGACGAGTTTTGACCACAAAGGGTTGTGGGCCCACGGCTAGCTTACACCTGAACCATCGAGGGTCACACTGCTCGTGCACATGAGATCATTGAATAAACGGTCAAAGGTAGTTGGGTTTCGGGCACGCGTACGCAGCGGAAAACAAAAATTTTATGTGATTTAAACGACTTTAAAGCACACAAGCACATGCCCGACAAAATTAAATCAATTAATTGCGTACCTTTGCGCTTCCAGCAAAATTAAAAACAACAACATGCTTGATTACTTAATCGAAATTAAATCAATTAGCATGCTCGCGTTTAAATCAAATAATCATGCTCGCAATAATAAAACCAATTTAATGTAGACACATAAAGTCATACAAGTTTCTTATTAAAACGAACATGCATATATTAATTTAAACGTAACCGAATCGAATGACAATAGATTCGAAACATTACCTCTTGAAGCGTGAGGTAGGCGCACTAAGCAAAGCTAGATTGCCACAGAACCCAATCCGTGCAATCCGGGGCAGCAACGGCGATGATCCGAGCTACGGTGGCGCGTGTGATTCACGTGCTGTCCTTGAAGCATCAATCGAATGAAGACTCGAGAAGATGGCCAGCTGCTCTTCCCACTCCTATTGATCCAACCTGTTTGCTGATCTGAAATTACAGCCTTGCTCCGACTTCAATATCTCCATGCTTATTTACTGGATGGATAATTCCTTCTGGAAGAATGCATATTTACTAGTCGTGAAGCTTCTGTCAAAATTTCACGTCCATCCGATCACCGGTTGATTTATGGCGAATTTTCTCGCTGGACAGCGCAGAAAATCCGAGAGCAGTTTTTCAGAATTGCCTTCTCGCATCTTCGATTCTTCAATCTTCCTCCTCTTGGATTTCACCTCGTATACTTCGATCAACTAAACACGTGGCACTAGACACGTAATAGTCAGAATAACGGAACAAAAGAAAGAAGGAAAGGAATACCGAAAGAGATCGGCCAACGGGTGGCCGATTCTGGCGAATTTCCGGCGACGGCGCGGTGGTGGTAGCCGTGGGAGAGGGTGGCTGATCGAGAGAGGCAGCGGCTAGGGTTATGAACGTGTGTTCTCATAGTTGTGTTGTGTGCAAGACCTATAAATCAAGTATTTATATGTCTTGCATAAAACCCTAACGGGCTTAAGTTGGACAGGGCCCAACTGCTTAAGTCCGTTAGTTCTTTTACTTGCTCGTCTCTCTCAATTCAATGATCGGAAAATTGTAACGATTACATTTTCGGAATCATTATAATGTCCTCGTCATTACGAGTTCCAACTCTCGATTTCCAACTTTCCAAAAGTGGAAACCCTAATTCAGTGCACTTTCTAAATTTGGAAACTTCCCGATTTAGAAAGTCCACTAATACATTTGCCTATTCTTTTCCTTTTCTTATTCTCATTCATAATTCCAAATTACGAATGTTGGACCCAATCATATTGACTTCCAATCATGCAAAGATAAACTATTTTATCTCTGACCGTTTATTCAAAGATCTCATGTGCACGAGCAGTGTGACCCTCGATGGTTCAGGTGTAAGCTAGCCGTGGGCCCACAACCCTTTGTGGTCAAAACTCGTCCCCTTAGAGTTACGATTAAGATGAAACTCGTTTCACCTTAATCACCCAACGAATCAAGATTGGCGTCTAGCAACTACGCGTCATTATTCCCTAGATACAAATGAAGTGCCTGCAAGAACCTTCAGATATAGTTAACGTACAGTACGGTCCCTTCGATTCATATGTCCCGATTGAACTAGAGGCATTGGTTCGTCGAGACCTCTTTATATGTTCAATGACGGTGCGATCGTTCTACGTGTTGTAATCGTCACGTGCATGACTTAGAGAATCGAATTCTCTAATCATCACTTAGTCAGCTCTGGCCAGAGACTTAGAATGATTACAAACTTTCAGAACACACAGGACATCCAAGACTATTCTAGCGATCGAATCCCCGACTACAATGCACAGACCTCCCACTAGATTTCGGACTGCACGAACACTGGCCATTGGGATGGTCCTCGGTGGAACTCAGGGACAGGTCACGATACAGCTGGTCCTCTAGTGAAGTCACGGTGATGTCTAGGTCATAAGGACTAATGGTGTACAACTATACCATAGATATCTCTACTCGATTATTGGGAACCACTTAGAGATTTCTAGGGTGAGGGAGTTCAGTGAACTCGTCAACTTACGAGCACCCACTTATGCATGCCGATATCACAATACCGTTTACTGATGAGATGCAGTACACATACACTAAGTGCTAGTCTTAACGGGAAAGGCCGATATCCTCATTAGTGGCGTAACCCTTCGACTAGGAACACGTTTAACAGTTATAATACTTGAGTAAATATCTCACGATCCTAACGATCAATTACTAGTACTTGTAATAACTGTAAGGACTATATCTATGCTTGTGACAAAGGGACAAAGATATAGAATGCCAAGGTGTTTTATCATTAATACGAATAAAGGTTCGTTTATTACTATAATAAATACGAAAGACCACAGCCAAAAGTTGGCTTGTTGGTCACCTACTCTAACAATCTCCCACTTGACCTAAAGCCAACTACCCATGAATCGCAATCCCATCGACTCTCGATGTTTCTCATGGACCGATCTCGGTAAAGGCTTCGTAAAGGGGTCTGCAACGTTCTCTTCCGAGGTGACTCGTTCTACTTTAACTTCACCTCTATCAATGATCTCTTGGATCACATGATACTTTCTCAGAATATGCTTCGACTTCTGATGAGATCGTGGCTCCTTAGCTTGCGCCACGTCTCCGGTGTTATCACAGTACAACGGTACTGGATCACTAGCATCAGGAATGACACCCAACTCATCCAAGTCCCTTCCTTTGCAGCTTCGGACACTGCAATGTATTCTGCTTGGGTAGTGGAATCGGCCGTCGTGCTTTGCTTGGAACTCTTCCAACACACGGCACCACCATTAAGCGTGAATATAAATCCAGAATTCGACTTTGAGTCGTCCACATCCGATTGAAAACTAGAGTCGGTAAAACCCTCTAATTTCAACTTGGCACCCCCATAGACCAAAAATATATCCTTAGTCCTTCGCAAGTACTTGAGGATATCTTTCACGGCTTTCTAGTGAGCCGGGCCGGGGTTAGACTGATATCTGCTCGTGACACTCACAGCATACGCAATATCGGGTCTCGTACATAGCATGCCATACATTATGCTTCCTATGGCAGAAGCATAAGGCGTCCTTTTCATCTACTCGTTTTCACTAGGTGTTTGCGGACACATAGATTTCGAGAGACGAACCCCATGGGACATTGGCAAGAATCCCTTCTTGGATTCTTCCATGCTAAACCGTTTCATAACGGTGTCTATGTACAGGCTTTGCGATAAGCCAAGCATCTTTCTCGCTCTATCTCTATAGATGCGTATTCCTAATACATAAGATGCTTCTCCCAAATCCTTCATTGAGAAACGTGTGGACAACCATGCTTTCGTTTGCTGCAACATTCCTACGTCATTCCCAATGAGTAGAATGTCATCAACGTAAAACACTAAAAATATCAATGCCCTCCCACTAACTTTCTTGTATACACAAGGTTCCTCCGGATTCTTCTCAAAATCAAACTCTTTGATAGTTGAGTCGAACCTAATGTTCCAACTACGGGATGCTTGTTTCAATCCATAAATGGATCGCTGGAGCTTGCAAACCTTTTGCTCACTTCCAGAAGATATGAAGCCTTCCGGTTGCGCCATGTAAATTTCTTCCTCAATATCTCTATTAAGGAAGGCGGTCTTCACATCCATTTTCCATATCTCGTAGTCGTACCACGCAGCTATGGCCAGCAAAATCCTAATGGACTTCAGCATCGCGACTGGCGAAAAGGTTTTCTCATAGTCAACACCTTGCCTTTGAGTGTATCCTTTTGCTACCAATCTAGCTTTATAGGTCGATACCTTTCCATCCACTCCAATTTTCTTCTTATAGATCCACTTGCAGCCAATAGGAACAATTCCCTTAGGTGGATCTACCAAGGTCCACACCTTGTTGGAGTACATGGAGTCCATTTCGGATTTCATGGCAGTTAGCCAATGTCCCATGTCCGCATCTGATACGGCCTCATTGTATGTTCTTGGATCTTGTCCAAGATCAACATGATCTTCATCATTCTCGAGGAGGAATAACCTATCCGGCATTTTCCGAACTCTTTCGGATCTACGTACCGTAGGTTCAGGAGGTATATTAGTGGATTGTTGTATTGGTTCGATTACTTTTTCTTGCGCTTGAACTTCACTTTGTGGTTCTTGAACGACTTCAAGTTCTATCATGCTGCCTTTTCTATCGGATAGAAACTCCATTTCCAAAAAGGTGGCATTTCTTGAAACAAACGTCTTTGCTTCCTTGACATAATAGAATTCGTATCCCATTGAATCTTCGGGATACCCCACAAAATAGCACAAGTCGGATTTACTATCCAACTTATCTCCCACTAATCGCTTCACATAAGCGGGAAAACCCCATATATCCTAATATGTTTGTAGTTGGGTTCCGGGAATGCCAAAGTTCTTTATCATTAATATCTCACTACGTTTTGCTGAATTTCACCTTAGGGGCCCCCACTACCTTCACCCACTTCGAACTTGCTGTTTGGAAAGGGAACTCTTTCCTTTCTCTTCTTTTGGGGAGAACTATTCTTTCCAGAAGTAACAGCAATGAGAACAGACTTCTCTTTCTTAATGGTGGACTCGAAACTGACCAACATGTTCATTAACTAATCCAAGGGAGGATCTAGTTTGTTCATGTTGAAGTTCACTATGGACAATTCATAGGAACTAGGAAGAGACAACAGGATCAAATCCAACGAGAGCTCGGCCGGGAGGGTGACATCGAGATGCACTAGCTTTTCAAGGAGAGTGATCATTTTGAGATAGTGCTCGTGGACCGAAGTCCCTTTGCGCAGTCTCGCCGTGATCAACTCCTTTGTAGCAGCGTACCTCGATGCCCTAATATTCTCACCATACATGCTATCGAGATGAGCCTTTATATCGAAAGCATGCATGTGAGACTCATATTTCCTCGCAAGCGCGGGCTCCATGGCGGCTATCATATAGCACGTAGCATGTGTGTCATCTTTCTTCCATGCTTCATAAGTTTCCTTTTCAGCATCAGTCGCTGTGGCAGGTATAGCGGCGGGAAGTCTCTCGTTCAAAACATAGAGACGCCCCTCAACGGTTAGCACAAGCTTAAGACTACGCAACCAATCTAGGTAATTAGGGCCATTGAGTTTATTGTCGAGGATTGACATTATGGGATTCTTAAACATGATTATGTGAGAGGTATAGAGAAGAGGATTATTAGAGATTCGCGTTAAATGATTGTTACAATTAAATGTTTGGCCTTATGTTATTTAATTGTTCTCCCACTAATTTTATCGAGTTCCACTTCCCTCTAGTAGACAAACGAGAAAACTGATTTTTCTTAACGGGCTTTAGGTCCAATAGACAAATATAACCCGTAGTTAATCTAGCCCGATTATATTTGCCCAGAGGTAGATCACAATCAATCATATCCACAATATGACCCTAAATTAATTTTCCTCACACTTGATAATGACCTAAGTTAATCTCGCGAATATCAAAATCGTTGTGTGTCAAGTCTGACCTACCAATCAAAGATGCTCATAGAACTTGATTATGCCAAACTAATGCAGTCCCTAGTTAATCTAGCCGACCACGTTAATCCAACATAACCCTTTTCTATGGCTACCTTCATCGCTATGTGAATTCGATTAAAGCTTACTCTACCATAGCACTCCCCGCTGACACGGCTTACTGCACTACAGTAAAGGGCTACACATAATCCAACCGTTGGCAGAAGGAAAGAAATAACTCAACAGATTGGGTTTTTCTTTATAGCTTGAAATGATTCTTAATTAGATTAAGAATGAGGGATTTTTATTAAAAGTTTTATCTCATCAGAAGTTTCGGATAGGTCTATGTGATTCCTACATCTATGTTCTCTAAAGGTATATGGAAACGCATATTGTCCTAAGAGGAACATACGACCTAACTACATAATTAATTACATTAATGAATTATCGGGGTTTTCAAAATAATTATAGAACCTCAACTAACATAAATCAATCAAATAATGTTGAGGTACTATTAATTAAGTTGAAGTATAATCAATATTATACGTGTGTTCTATTAATTGAAATCAATTTAACGATTTAAATTAATTAATTAATCTAACACCTATTTATTAAAATAGATGATTGCTGATCCGATTATCTAATTGGGATTAATTGAAAATAATTTTCCAAAAATTAAAATCAATTTGTTTTAAATTTAATTTTAGAAATCTCAAATAATTTTTTTTTTTTTTATTTTTTTTTTTTATTTTTTTTTTTTGTTCAGTGAACCGGTTCGGACCGAAGCTGTCCGGTTCTGCCCAGTCCAGTTGACCCAAATCAGTGGGCCGGGTCAGTCAGACCGAGAACCGGTCTGACCGACCCGAATCCACTTCGATTCGGTCAATTGGATCGTGCACAACCATCGAACCGGCCGGTTCGACCGGTTCGATCCGAACAACAAAAACCGACGTTTTAAAAACAATTTCAGATCCGATTTTCCAATTTTAAACAATTTTAAAGCTGGAAAAACTCTAAACAATATTTCAAAAATATTTTAAACTTACGAAAACTCCCAATTACATAATACAACAATCGCTACTTTAATAAATCGAACATGCATAAAATCATAGCATATTAAACAAACGCAATTAATTGCGCAACGAGCTCTGATTGGTAGGTTAGACTTGGATGTTGCCGGAATCATTGGATGTTGCCGAATCCACTTATTCATTGGATGGACAATTCCTTCTGGAAGAATGTAGATTTATGAGTCGTGAAGCTTCTGTCAAAATTTCACGTCCATCCGACCACCGGTTGATTTATGGCGAATTTTGAAGTCGGAGCAAGGCTGTAATTTCAGATCAGCAAACATGTTGGATCAATAGGAGTGGGAAGAGCAGTTGGCCATCTTCTCGAGTCTTCGTTCGATTGATGCTTCAAGGACAGCCCGTGAATCACACGCGCCGCCGTAGCTCGGATCATCGCCGTTGCTGCCCCGGATTGCACGGATTGGTTTCCGTGGCAATCTAGCTTTGCTTAGTGCACCTACCTCACGCTTCAAGAGGTAATGTTTCGAATCTATTGTCATTCGATTCGGTTACGTTTAAATTAATATATGCATGTTCGTTTTAATAAGAAACTTGTATGATTTTATGTGTGTACATGAAATTGGTTTTATTATTGCGAGCATGATTATTAGATTTAAACGCGAGCATGCTAATTGATTTAATTTCGATTAAGTAATCAAGCATGTTGTTGTTTTAATTTCGCTGGAAGCGCAAAGGTACGCAATGTATGTTGTTTTTAATTTCGCTGGAAGCGCAAAGGTACGCAATTAATTGTTTATAATCATCGGGCATGTGTTTATGTGCTTTAAAGTTGTTTAAATCGCATAAAATTTTTGTTTTCCGCTGCGTACACGTGCCCGAAACCCAACACCTAGAGGTGAATTCATTGTTTCAAACGCCTATCTTTCAAATTTTGGCGTAATCACCTCAATTCAAGAAAATTTGCCACACATTCCCATATTACCTACCTCGGACCAAAGAGCCTAACAATTGAAAGCCACAAAGCCCCAATGATCCCAATAGCTTATTGTTCAATATAAGTTGAGTAAAATAATTTGGTGAGTATTTGGAGTCAAATATATGCATGTAAGTACAAATTCTTTCTATCTTTAACTTGCAAATATTGGATACTTGAAGCAATTGTATGATTTGTGGTTTTTGGTAATAGTGAGTAACTAAGTGCCGTTGAATGTTAAGCTTGCGAATACCTAGGAATTATCATCATAATTGCAAGTTCTGAAAACACGAAGTTGACCAATCGACCTATGTAATGAGATGTATTATCATGGTTTGTGTTCTTAATTTGATTTTACTTGAGGACAAGCAAAAGTTCAAGTTTGGGGGTGTGTTAAGTGTATATTTATACACTTAATTGTACCTTTAAATTGGAGCTTTTGGTGTGTTTTAATGATAATTGGTGCTTAAAATGGCTATTATTTGTATTTTAGGTGCAAATTGGAGAATTGACAACTTTTGGGGTGAAAACTGCAAATTCAGAGAAAAAGTGGGCCAAAAGTGAAAAAATCAGATTTCTGAAGATTTAAAAGACCGCACGGCCGTGCGGATTTTAGTTCAAAATCTCACACGGCCGTCCGGGTGGACGTGATGGCGCAGTGAAGGAAACTCAATTATACAAGGAAACCCGCCCTATTAGACTTTTGCACCCTATTTAAAGGCCAAGAGCACACAATTAGAGGGATCTTTTTTACCTTTTATCGTTATTATTAGTTTTTAGTTTTTTATCTTTTCTACACGCAATCAAGGAGCAAGAGAACGAAGACGAAGACTTGACGACTCTTTATCCTAGTTTTCCTTTTTCCTTTTCTTTTCTGATTTTTATGAATTTTCGTATTTTTATTATGCTCTTCGTAACGAACATGAGTAGCTAAGTTTTTATTCTAGGATTTTATTGGAACCCTATGTGGTAATTCAAACCTATTTTTCTACTTTTATGCAAGTTTAATTCTTCGATTATTTCTTCTATTTTGATCGTATTTAGTGCATGAGCGTAGCTAACTTATGTTGCTATTTGTTATTGTTAGAATTGATTGACAGATCGTTTTAATAATTAGAACAGGGATAGAAGAGCCTTCGAGTAGTTTTTCACCGAATGCGTGTGTTGATTGCATGTATTATCGTAGACATACAGATAATACCTTAGGTAGCCGTTGTCGAGACTTGTTATTTAATGCTTTATTTATACTAGGTTTGCATAGACATATAGTGAATCTTTTATGAATAAAAGGTTTATAGCGCAGCGACAGCTGGTTATGAATAATTTCGTGTCTTGGGTTAATAATCGAGAATCGTAACTTGCATGATAGGAGATTAATTGGGTGAAGAATTATTGCATAGGGGGAAGATAAATCCTAGATCCGTTTTATATTGATATTTTCTCGTGTTTAATTGCTTTCTTAATTAGTTTATTTTATTTAGTTAATTAATTTGACAAACCTGCGTAGGCTGGATAAAAATCGTAATTGTTAGGATTTGGTACTTAGGATTAAATAATTTGCGTATTCCCTGTGGGATCGACATCCGACTCTCACGAGTCTACGTTACTACTTGTTTGCGATACGTACACTTGCGTGTTGGTATTTAGCACCCAACAGACACCTAATTATAGATTTGTCCTTACAGAATACTAAATCCACCAATTAAAACAGAAATATAAATTAATCCATTAAAAAATCCACGTAAATGTAAACGTTGAGTGTTATTCTACACTCCCTTGTATCTTTTGTATCCGGTGTTTTTGTTGTTGTTAGGTTATGCGTATTAAAGTCCTAATGTTGTATTTCGTGTGTTTATGAACGTTGTTATGAATGCACTTTTGCGCATGTATTTTTACATGTACGTTTGTGCATGTCCATTTGAGCGAGTGTGTTTGTGCATGTTTGTTGATTTGTATTAATGTCCTATGATTGTAGTTTGTGTTTTCATGATCTTTTTTGCTAATGCACTTTTGCGTGAGAACTTTTTGTTAGAGTAGGTGACCGGCAAGCCAACTTGTGGCTGTGGTCTTTCTCTTTTCTTTGTAATAAAACAATCGTTTTTCGTTCGTAATAATAAAATATCTTATTTGGCATTCTATATCTGTTATCCCATGCAAGCAGCATAGATATAGTCCTAACGAGTTACTCTATTACTGTGAGTTGGTCTAGTAGAATCGTGAGATAACTCAGCAATGTAATGTAACTGTTAAACCTTGTTCCTAGTCGATGGGTTACGCCAATAATGAGGATACCGGCCTTTCCCTTTTGAGACTAGCACTTAGTGTATGTGTACTGCGTCTCATCAGTCCTCGGTGTTGTGACATCGGCATACTTGAGTGGGTGCTCATACTGGATGAGTTCACTGAACTCCCTCGCCCTAGAAATCTATAAGTGGTTCTCATACATCGAGTAATAGGTTTCTAAGATATAGTTGTACACCATTAGTCCTTAAGACCCAGACATCACCGTGACTTCACTAGAGGACCGATTGTATCGTGACCTGTCCCTGAGTCCCACTGCGGACCGCTCCAAGGGCCAACGTTCGTGCAATCCGAAATCTAGTGTGAAGTCTGTGCATTGTAGTAGGGGATTCGAGCGCTTGAGTAGTCATGGATGTCCTGTGTGTTCTGACGGTTTATAATCCATGGAATCTCTGGCCAGAGTTGATAGTGGGGTGATTAGGGAAATGTGTTTCCCTAAGTCGCACACAAACGGATTTATAATACCTAGAACGTTCGCACGGTTATTGAACTTTATAAGAGGTCTCGGTGAACCAATGCCTCTAGTTCAATCGGGACATGTGCTACGAAAGGATCGTACTGTACGCTAACTATATCATAAGGTTCTTGCAGGCACTTCATTTGTATCTAGGGAATCATGATGCGTAGTTGCTAGACGCCAATCTTGATTCGTTGGGCACCGATTTGATCGGGATTAGGTAAAATGAGTTTTACTCTAATCAGGACTCTTGGGAGGAGTTCGTATAAGAACAATGTGTTGTTCGAATCACAAAGAGTTGTGAGCCCACGGCTAGCATACACCTGAACCATTGAGGGTCACACTTCTCGTGTAACATGGATCCTTGATAACAATGAGCATAGATTAATATGTTAATCTTTGCAAAGTTGGAGGTCAATATGATTGAGTCCAAGATTCGTGATTGTGGATTACGAGTCGGAATAAACGTAGAGAAAGAGATATGCGGAAATTAGTGAACTTCCTAAATTGAGAAGTTTCCCAATTTAGCAGGTCCACTGAAGTGGAAGTTTCCAATTTTGGAAATTGGAAATTTCGAAGAGGCACTCGTATCTACGAGGACTTTGAGCTCGTCACAAATATAATTTTGTTATAATTTTGTGGACGATCGTTTATTAGAAACGAGGCCGACGAGGGAATGGGCTTAATGCATCAGTGGGTCAAGCCCAATGACTTAAGCCCGCTAGGGTTGAAAACCCTAAGTATAAATAGACCTCAAACAAGAGTTTGAGATCAGATTTTTACACACAAAAACCCTAGCCGTCCAGCCCTAGCCGTCCAGCCTCTCGGCCGCTGCTGCCCCGCCGCTCCGGCGCCGATCACCGCCGGAATCCGCCGGTTTTTCCTCTCGTTTCTCTATCGTATTCCCTTTGTTATCTAACCCCTTTGTATCTAGTGCTATAGTAGGGGGAGATCCGTTTATTCGAGGTGAAACCTAATTGGAGAGGAGCTGCTGCCCCGACGGAATTGCCACGCCGCCGCTGCACCGCCGCACGCGCCGCTGCACCGCCGCACGCGCCGCTGCACCGCCCACGCGCCGCCGCCGCTGACTCACACGCGCCGCCGTCGCCTCACTTTCGGACCAGCTGCCGTTTGGTGGTGTTCCTGCAGCCCCTAGGAGTGGTATATAGCAGCTTTTACGTGACTCGTTCTAGGATTTCGATTCGTCGAAATCGCACGCTACAAGAGGTAAATGAATCGAAACTTTCGTAAATTAATTCGAGCATGTTCTGTATGAATTATGATTCATGAGCATGAGTAATACGTGATTACATGTTTCGATTTTGTGAAATGAAGTATAAGCATGTTTCGTGATTTTCGGTTTTACGTATTTTTCAATTAAATCGAAAATTACCATATGTATGGCGGAAGCGTTAAGGTACGTTGACTATGTGATTAGTTTATGCATGTAATCGAAACTAGTTCGATGTAAAAAAATTTAAATTCCGCTGCGTATACATGCACGATCCCCAACAGTGGTATCAGAGCCACGGGTTAATCGTTTATTTGTCAACGTGTTTATCGTTTTCGAAAGCATGCTTCGATTTGTTGAATTGTTGAATTATTGGTGTTATCTAATTGGGTGTTTTAATATTAATTAAATATTTTGAATATTTCAGAAAATATTAAAATTTTTAATTTTGAAAAAATTCGATTTTGCTGCTGTTTTTCAGCTGACCGAACCGGTCCGGTCGGACCGGTCAGACCGGTCCGGTCAGCACAACAAAAAAAAAAAAAAAAAAAAATTAATTCGATTTTCTGAAATTAATATTAAAAATTAATTGATTTTTAATTTATGAAATTATTTATCAATTAAACCCAAATTAGATAATTGACCCATTAATTTAATTTGAATTCAAAGAATAGTGTTGGATTAATTATTTAATTTAATCGTTAAATTAGTTTAATTAATGGAACACAAATTAGATAGCAAATAACTAATGGACTTCATTCTTATTTGATTGATTTATGAATGAAGGGAGTCCGTTAATTATATTTGCAATTAATCGTATTAATTAAATAATTCATGAGATGAATAATTGTGATTAAGTACGATGATGATCGTATGTCTCTCTTAGGATCAATATGCGTTTCCACATACCTAGAGAACATAGTTGTAGGAATCACAAACGATCATAACCTAAAACTTCCGATGAGCTAATAAGATTTAATAAATAAAATCCCTCATTCTTTATTAAGAATAATTATCAAGCTATAAAGAAAAACCAAATTGTTGAATTTTTCTTTCCTTCTACCAACAATTAAATTATGTGTAGCCTCTCATAATAGTGCAGTAAGCCGTGTTAGCGGGGAGTGCTATTGTGGGATAAGCTGTAATTTAATTGACATTAGATGGAGATACGGTCATAGATAAAATTATGTTGGATTAATGTGGTCGGCTAGATTAACTAGGGATTGCATTAGTTTGATATAGTTGGATCTATGACATCTCATATTGGTAGGCTAGACTTGACACACGAAGATTTTGATATTCGCTAGATTAACTTAGGTCATTATCAAGTGTGAGGTAAATCGATCTTTAGGGTCACATAGTGATGTGATAGATAGTACTCTACCTTTAGGCTTATGTAATCGTGATAGATTAACAACGGGTTACATTAGCGCTATTGGACCTAAAGCCCATTAAAGAAAAATAAGTTTTCTCGATTGTCTGCTAGAGGGTGGTGGAATTCGATAAAATTAGTGGGAGAACAATTAAAACATAAAAGTCCAAAATTTTAATTGTAACGATTATTACGAACTAAACTCTAAATATTGTCTTCTTAAAATTTTCTCAGCAACAATGTCCAAACATCCCCTTTCCTCAATCCTCGACCAAAACAAACTCACTGGTCCAAACTATTTGGATTGGCTTCGCAATCTGAAACTTGTGCTCCAAGTCGAGGAGCGTCTCTATGTGCTCAATGAACGTCCCCCCGCTGCTCTTCCTGCGACTGCTACTGCTGACGAGACTGCCACTTTCGAGGCATGGAAGAAGGACGACCTCCATGCGAGGTGCTACATGCTAGCATCCATGGTGCCAGAGCTCGCGAGGAAGTATGAGTCTCACGTGCATGCTTATGATATCAAGCACCATCTTGAAAGCATGTAAAGTGAGAATACTAGGGCATCGAGGTACTCAGCTACCAAGGAGTTGATCACCATGAGGCTGCGTGAAGGGGCTTCGGTCCACGAGCACGGTCTCAAGATGATCACTCTCCTTGAGAAGCTGGTGAGCCTCGATGTCACCCTCCCGGCCGAGCTCTCGGTGGATTTGATCCTACTGTCTCTTCCTAGTTCTTATGAATCGTTCATAGTGAACTTCAACATGAACAAGCTCGATCCACCATTGGATGAGTTGTTGAACATGTTGGTCAGCTATGAGTCCACGATCAAGAAGGAGAAATCTGTTCTCCTAGTTGCTCCTTCTGCAAAGAAAGGTTCTTTCCAGAAGAAAAGGAAAGAAAGGAGTTTCGGCCCGAGCAAGAAACTTGAGAAGGGCGAGTCGAGCGGAGTGAAGAATGACAAGGTCACCAAGCAAGTTGATGACGCTTGCCATCATTGTGGAAAGAAGGGCCATTGGCGACGCAACTGCAAGGCTTACCTCGATCAGAAACGTTCTGAAAAGGGTACGTATTTAGTTGAAGTTAACTTGTCCGTTAAATCTTCTGCTTGGGTATTGGATACTGGTTGTGGCTCACATCTTTGTAATGATTTGCAGCTCATGACAAGAAGTAGGAAGCTTAATGTGGGTGAGACCTACCTAAGAATGGGCAACGGAGCAAGAGTTGCTGCTGAAGCCATTGGGACAATTTATCTTTCTGTTTTGGATTCTAGTTTTTCCATTGTTTTGAACAATTGTTTATTTGTTCCGTCACTTATTTGAAACCTTATTTCTATTCCTGTTTTGGATAATGAAGGTTTTACTTTTGTTTTTGGAAATTCGATTTGCATTATACAAAAGGAACAAAATATGATTTGTAAGGGACAACTTATAAACAACTTATATGAACTGAATCCAAGTGAAATACCTATTAACGTTATATCAGCAAAACGAAAAGATATAAGTCTTAACCCCGCACAACTTTGGCACGCTCGACTAGGTCACATTTCCTTGAGAAGGATGTACAAGTTTGTTAGTGAAGGAATGTTCTCCATGGAGGACGTTAAATCACTTCAAACTTGTGTATCCTGCCTTAAAGGAAAAATGACCAAGACTCCCTTCAAAGGGAAGATGGAACGGGCCGAGGGTCTTTTGGATTTGATCCATTCAGACGTGTGTGGTCCACTAAGCGTTAGTGCTAGGGGTGGTTTTAACTACTTCGTTACCTTTACCGATGATTATTCTAGGTATGGTTTCGTGTACTTAATGAAGTATAAGTCTGAAACTTTTGAAAGGTTCAAAGATTTTAGACACCAAGTAGAAAACCAACTCGGTAGACGTATTAAGAAACTACGATCCGATCGTGGCGGCGAATACTTAAGTACTGAGTTTATAGACTATCTTAAAGAGAATGGGATTCTGTCTCAATGGACTCCTCCTGGAACTCCTCAACTTAATGGAGTTTCCGAACGTCGGAATCGAACACTGTTAGACATGGTTCGATCTATGATGGGGTTCACCGAGCTACCGGCATACCTATGGGGTCATGCACTCCTAACTGCCGTGTATTTGCTGAATAGGGTTAATACCAAAGCAGTTAACTCCACACCTTATGAACTTTGGCACTCCAAGAAACCCACGTTTAAACATATTAGGATATGGGGTTGTCCCGCTTACGTGAAGCGGCTAGTGGGAGATAAGTTCGATACAAAATCCGACCTATGCTATTTTGTGGGGTATCCCGAGGATTCCATGGGATACGAATTCTACTATGTTTCCGAGGCAAAGGTGTTCGTCTCGAGAAATGCCGTGTTCCTTGAGAAGGAATTTCTATCGGATAGAAAGGGCAGTGTAGTTGATCTCGAAGAAGTTGGAGAACCACAATCTGAAGTTCAAGCACAACAATCAGATAATGAACCAATTCAACAAACCACTAATATACCTCCTGAACCGTCGCTGCGTAGATCCGAAAGAGTTCGGAGAGCGCCCGATAGGTTATTCCTCGTTGATGAAGTTGACCAAGGATGTGATCCTAGAACTTTCAACGAAGCTGTATCGGATACAGACAAGGGACATTGGCTAAATGCCATGAAATCCGAAATGGACTCTATGTACTCCAACAAGGTATGGACCTTGGTAGATCCACCCAAGGGAATCGTTCCCATAGGCTGCAAGTGGATCTATAAGAAGAAAATTGGAGTAGATGGAAAGGTATCGACCTACAAGGCTAGATTGGTAGCGAAGGGTTATACTCAAAAGCAAGGAGTTGACTATGAGGAAACCTTCTCTCCAGTTGCTATGCTTAAGTCCATTAGGATTTTGCTGGCCATCTCTGCGTGGTATGACTACGAGATATGGCAAATGGATGTGAAGACCGCTTTCCTTAATGGGGACATTGAGGAAGAAATTTACATGGCGCAAGCCGGAAGGCTTCATATCTGCTGATGAGCAAAAGGTTTGCAAACTCCAGCGATCCATTTTTGGATTGAAACAAGCATCCCGTAGTTGGAACAAAGGGTTCGACACAACTATCAAAGAGTTTGAATTTGTGAAAAACCCGGAGGAACCTTGTGTCTACAAGAAGGTTAGTGGGAGTGCAGTGACTTTTCTTGTACTTTATGTTGATGACATACTACTCATTGGGAATGATGTAGGGATGTTGCAGTCGACTAAAGTATGGTTATCCACACGTTTCTCGATGAAGGATTTGGGAGAAGCATCCTACGTATTGAGAATACGGATCTATAGAGATAGATCGAGGAGATTGCTTGGCTTGTCCCAATCCATGTACATAGACACCGTTCTTAAACGGTTTAGCATGGAAGAATCCAAGAAGGGATTCTTGCCAATGTCCCATGGGGTTCGTCTCTCAAAATCCATGCGTCCTCAAACGCAAATGGAAATCGAGGAGATGAAAAGGACACCTTATGCATCCGCTATAGGAAGCATAATGTATGGCATCTGTGTACACGACCTGATATTGCGTATGCTGTGAGCGTCACAAGCAGATATCAGTCCGACCCCGGCCCAGCCAATTGGAAGGCTGTGAAGGACATTCTCAAGTACTTGCGAAGAACTCGAGATTTGTTTTTGGTCTATGGGGATACCGAGTTGAAATTAGAAGGCTTCACGGATTCTAGTTTTCAATCGGACGTGGATGACTCAAAGTCAAACTCGGGGTATATATTCAAAGTCAACGGAGGTGCCGTGTGTTGGAAGAGTTCCAAACAAGGCACGACGGCTGATTCCACCACCGAGGCTGAATATATTGCAGCATCAGATGCTTCAAAGGAAGGGTCATGGATTAGGAAATTCATCCAAGAGTTGGGTGTATTTCCGAACGCTAGCGATCCAGTACGGCTGTACTGCGATAACAACGGAGCCGTAGCGCAAGCTAAGGAACCAAGAGCTCATCAGAAGTCGAAGCACGTGTTGAGAAAATACCATGTGATCCGAGAGATCATAGAGAGAGGTGAAGTCAAGCTAGACAAAGTCACCTCGGAGGACAATATTGCAGATCCCTTCACCAAGCCATTGTCAGGATCAGTCCACGAGAAACATCGAGAGTCGATGGGACTTAGATTTATGAGTAGTTGGCTTTAGGTCAAGTGGGAGATTGTTAGAGTAGGTGACCGGCAAGCCAACTTGTGGCTGTGGTCTTTCTCTTTTCTTTGTAATAAAACAATCGTTTTTCGTTCGTAATAATAAAATATCTTATTTGGCATTCTATATCTGTTATCCCATGCAAGCAGCATAGATATAGTCCTAACGAGTTACTCTATTACTGTGAGTTGGTCTAGTAGAATCGTGAGATAACTCAGCAATGTAATGTAACTGTTAAACCTTGTTCCTAGTCGATGGGTTACGCCAATAATGAGGATACCGGCCTTTCCCTTTTGAGACTAGCACTTAGTGTATGTGTACTGCGTCTCATCAGTCCTCGGTGTTGTGACATCGGCATACTTGAGTGGGTGCTCATACTGGATGAGTTCACTGAACTCCCTCGCCCTAGAAATCTATAAGTGGTTCTCATTCATCGAGTAATAGGTTTCTAAGATATAGTTGTACACCATTAGTCCTTAAGACCCAGACATCACCGTGACTTCACTAGAGGACCGATTGTATCGTGACCTGTCCCTGAGTCCCACTGCGGACCGCTCCAAGGGCCAACGTTCGTGCAATCCGAAATCTAGTGTGAAGTCTGTGCATTGTAGTAGGGGATTCGAGCGCTTGAGTAGTCATGGATGTCCTGTGTGTTCTGACGGTTTATAATCCATGGAATCTCTGGCCAGAGTTGATAGTGGGGTGATTAGGGAAATGTGTTTCCCTAAGTCGCACACGAACGGATTTATAATACCTAGAACGTTCGCACGGTTATTGAACTTTATAAGAGGTCTCGGTGAACCAATGCCTCTAGTTCAATCGGGACATGTGCTACGAAAGGATCGTACTGTACGCTAACTATATCATAAGGTTCTTGCAGGCACTTCATTTGTATCTAGGGAATCATGATGCGTAGTTGCTAGACGCCAATCTTGATTCGTTGGGCACCGATTTGATCGGGATTAGGTAAAATGAGTTTTACTCTAATCAGGACTCTTGGGAGGAGTTCGTATAAGAACAATGTGTTGTTCGAATCACAAAGAGTTGTGAGCCCACGGCTAGCATACACCTGAACCATTGAGGGTCACACTTCTCGTGTAACATGGATCCTTGATAACAATGAGCATAGATTAATATGTTAATCTTTGCAAAGTTGGAGGTCAATATGATTGAGTCCAAGATTCGTGATTGTGGATTACGAGTCGGAATAAACGTAGAGAAAGAGATATGCGGAAATTAGTGAACTTCCTAAATTGAGAAGTTTCCCAATTTAGCAGGTCCACTGAAGTGGAAGTTTCCAATTTTGGAAATTGGAAATTTCGAAGAGGCACTCGTATCGACGAGGACTTTGAGCTCGTCACAAATATAATTTTGTTATAATTTTGTGGACGATCGTTTATTAGAAACGAGGCCGACGAGGGAATGGGCTTAATGCATCAGTGGGTCAAGCCCAATGACTTAAGCCCGCTAGGGTTGAAAACCCTAAGTATAAATAGACCTCAAACAAGAGTTTGAGATCAGATTTTTACACACAAAAACCCTAGCCGTCCAGCCCTAGCCGTCCAGCCTCTCGGCCGCTGCTGCCCCGCCGCCGGAATCCGCCGGTTTTTCCTCTCCTTTCTCTATCGTATTCCCTTTGTTATCTAACCCCTTTGTATCTAGTGCTACAGTAGGGGGAGATCCGTTTATTCGAGGTAAAACCTAATTGGAGAGGAGCTGCTGCCCCGACGGAATTGCCACGCCGCCGCTGCACCGCCGCACGCGCCGCTGCACCGCCCACGCGCCGCCGCCGCTGACACACACGCGCCGCCGTCGCCTCACTTTCGGACCAGCTGCCGTTTGGTGGTGTTCCTGCAGCCCCTAGGAGTGGTATATAGCAGCTTGTACGTGACTCGTTCTAGGATTTCGATTCGTCGAAATCGCACGCTACAAGAGGTAAATGAATCGAAACTTTCGTAAATTAATTCGAGCATGTTCTGTATGAATTATGATTCATGAGCATGAGTAATACGTGATTACATGTTTCGATTTTGTGAAATGAAGTATAAGCATGTTTCGTGATTTTCGGTTTTACGTATTTTTCAATTAAATCGAAAATTACCATATGTATGGCGGAAGCGTTAAGGTACGTTGACTATGTGATTAGTTTATGCATGTAATCGAAACTAGTTCGATGTAAAAAATTTTAAATTCCGCTGCGTATACATGCACGATCCCCAACACTTTTGTGCATGATTTTGTACTTTTACTTATGTGCGTATATTTTGTAGCGAGTGTTTTGGTGCACGTTTCTTGATGCGCATTCGTGTCCTCGAACTGTAGCGGGTATTTTCATGATCGCTTTTGGAATCCAATTTTGACCATATTCGAGTCCGAATTTGGAAATTTGACATTAGACAGGAATTGTTGCCAGCTGAAATAGCTTTTAAATGCCGCCAGAACCTGTTGATTTGGAGTCCGGATGAGAAAGTTATGCTCGACTTCGTGGACACTACCGAAGATGTTGAGGGATCCTCTCTTCTAATTTGATTTTATTTTCCTAATTGCAACTCCTTTCTTACTCTTTGATCATTTTTGCTTCATGGACAACTAATTATAAATTTGTACCTAGAGAATACTAAATCCACCAATTAAAACAGAAATATAAATTAATCCATAAAAAAATCCACGTAAACGTAGTCGTTGAGTGGTATTCTACACTCCACTGTATCTTTTGTATCCGGTGTTTTTGCTGTTGTTAGGTTATGCGTATTAAAGTCCTAGTGTTGTATTTCGTGTGTTTATGAACGTTGTTGCGAATGCACTTTAGCGCATGTTTTTTTACATGTACGTTTGTGCATGTCCATTTGAGCGAGTGTGTTTGTGCATGTTTGTTGATTTGTATTAATGTCCTATGATTGTAGTTTGTGTTGTCATGATCCTTTTTGCGAATGCACTTTTGCGTGAGTACTTCTGTGCATGATTTTGTACTTTTACTTATGTTCGTATCTTTTGTAGCGAGTGTTTTGGTGCACGTTTCTTGATACGCATTCGTGTCCTCGAACTGTAGCGGGTATTTTCATGATCACTTTTGGAATCCAATTTTGACCATGTTCGAGTCCGAATTTGGTAATTTGACATTAGACACGAATTGTCGCCAGCTGAAATAGCTTTCTAATGCCGCCAAAACCTGTTGATTTGGAGTCCGGATGAGAAAGTTATGCTCGACTTCGTGGACACTACCGAAGATGTTGAGGGATCCTCTCTTCTAATTTGATTTTATTTTCCTAATTGCAACTCCTTTCTTACTCTTTGATCATTTTTGCTTCATGGACAACTAATTATAAATTTGTACCTAGAGAATACTAAATCCACCAATTAAAACAGAAATATAAATTAATCCATAAAAAAATCCACGTAAACGTAGTCGTTGAGTGTTATTCTACACTCCACTGTATCTGTTGTATCCGGTGTTTTTGCTGTTGTTTGGTTATGCGAATTAAAGTCCTAGTGTTGTATTTCGTGTGTTTATGAATGTTGTTGCGAATGCACTTTAGCGCATGTTTTTTTACATGTACGTTTGTGCATGTCCATTTGAGCGAGTGTGTTTGTGCATGTTTGTAGATTTGTATTAATGTCCTATGATTGTAGTTTGTGTTGTCATGATCCTTTTTGCGAATGCACTTTTGCGTGAGTACTTCTGTGCATGATTTTGTACTTTTTCTTATGTTCGTATCTTTTGTAGCGAGTGTTTTGTTGCACGTTTCTTGATACGCATTCGTGTCCTCGAACTGTAGCGGGTATTTTCATGATCACTTTTGGAATCCAATTTTGACCATGTTCGAGTCCGAATTTGGTAATTTGACATTAGACACGAATTGTAGCCAACTGAAATAGCTTTCTAATGCCGCCAAAACCAGTTGATTTAGAGTCCTGATATGAAAGTTATGCTCGACTTCGTGGACACTACCGAAGATGTTGAGAGATCCTCTATTCTAATTTGATTTTCTTTTCCTAATTGCAACTCTTTTCTTACTCTTTGATCATTTTTACTTCATGGACACCTAATTATCAATTTGTACCTATAGAATACTAAATCCACCAATTAAACCAGAAATATAAATTAATCCATAAAAAAATCCACGTAAACGTAAACGTTGAGTGTTATTCTACACTCTACTGTATCTTTTGTATCCGGTGTTTTTGCTGTTGTTTGGTTATGCGTATTAATGTCCTAGTGTTGTATTTCGTGTGTTTATGAACGTTGTTGCGAATGCATTTTTGCGCATGTTTTTTTACATGTACGTTTGTGCATGTCCATTTGAGCGAGTGTGTTTGTGCATGTTTGTTGATTTGTATTAATGTCCTATGATTGTAGTTTGTGTTTTCATGATCCTTTTTGCGAATGCACTTTTGCGTGAGTACTTTTGTGCATGATTTTGTACTTTTACTTATGTGCGTATCTTTTGTAGCGAGTGTTTTGGTGCACGTTTCTTGATGCGCATTCGTGTCCTCGAACTGTAGCGGGTATTTTCATGATCGCTTTTGGAATCCAGTTTTGACCATGTTCGAGTTCTAATTTGGAAATTTGATATTAGACAGGAATTGTAGCCAGCTGAAATAGCTTTCTTATGCCGCAGGAACCAGTTGATTTGGAGTCCGGATGAGAAAGTTATGCTCGACTTCGTGGACACTACCGAAGATGTTGAGGGATCCCCTCTTCTAATTTGATTTTATTTTCCTAATTCCAACTCTTTTCTTACTCTTTGATCATTTTTGCTTCATGCACACCTAATTTTCAATTTGTACCTATAGAATACTAAATCCACCAATTAAAACAGAAATATAAATTAATCCATAAAAAAATCCACGTAAACGTAATCGTTGAGTGGTATTCTACACTCCACTGTATCTTTTGTATCCGGTGTTTTTGCTGTTGTTAGGTTATGCGTATTAAAGTCCTAGTGTTGTATTTCGTGTGTTTATGAACGTTGTTGCGAATGCACTTTAGCGCATGTTTTTTTACATGTACGTTTGTGCATGTCCATTTGAGCGAGTGTGTTTGTGCATGTTTGTTGATTTGTATTAATGTCCTATGATTGTAGTTTGTGTTGTCATGATCCTTTTTGCGAATGCACTTTTGCGTGAGTACTTCTGTGCATGATTTTGTACTTTTACTTAAGTTCGTATCTTTTGTAGCGAGTGTTTTGGTGCACGTTTCTTGATACGCATTCGTGTCCTCGAACTGTAGCGGGTATTTTCATGATCGCTTTTGGAATCCAATTTTGACCACGTTCGAGTCCGAATTTGGTAATTTGACATTAGACACGAATTGTAGCCAGCTGAAATAGCTTTCTAATGCCGCCAAAACCAGTTGATTTGGAGTCCTGATGAGAAAGTTATGCTCGACTTCGTGGACACTACCGAAGATGTTGAGGGATCCTCTATTCTAATTTGATTTTCTTTTCCTAATTGCAACTCTTTTCTTACTCTTTGATCATTTTTGCTTCATGGACACCTAATTATCAATTTGTACCTATAGAATACTAAATCCACCAATTAAAACAGAAATATAAATTAATCCATAAAGAAATCCACGTAAACGTAAACGTTGAGTGTTATTCTACACTCTACTGTATCTTTTGTATCCGGTGTTTTTGCTGTTGTTTGGTTATGCGTATTAATGTCCTAGTGTTGTATTTCGTGTGCTTATGAACGTTGTTGCGAATGCATTTTTGCGCATGGTTTTTTACATGTACGTTTGTGCATGTCCATTTGAGCGATTGTGTTTGTGCATGTCTGTTGATTTGTATTAATGTCCTATGATTGTAGTTTGTGTTTTCATGATGCTTTTTGCGAATGCACTTTTGCGTGAGTACTTTTGTGCATGATTTTGTACTTTTACTTATGTGCGTATCTTTTGTAGCGAGTGTTTTGGTGCACGTTTCTTGATGCCCATTCGTGTCCTCGAACTGTAGCGGGTATTTTCATGATCGCTTTTGGAATCCAGTTTTGACCATGTTCGAGTCCGAATTTGGAAATTTGATATTAGACAGGAATTGTAGCCAGCTGAAATAGCTTTCTAATGCCGCAAGAACCAGTTGATTTGGAGTCCGGATGAGAAAGTTATGCTCGACTTCGTGGACACTACCGAAGATGTTGAGGGATCCTCTCTTCTAATTTGATTTTATTTTCCTAATTGCAACTCTTTTCTTACTCTTTGATCATTTTTGCTTCATGGACAACTAATTATCAATTTGTACCTAGAGAATACTAAATCCACCAATTAAAACAGAAATATAAATTAATCCATAAAAAAATCCACGTAAACGTAATCGTTGAGTGTTATTCTACACTCCACTGTATCTTTTGTATCCGGTGTTTTTGCTGTTCTTTGGTTATGCGTATTAAAGTCCTAGTGTTGTATTTCGTGTGTTTATGAACGTTGTTGCGAATGCACTTTAGCGCATGTTTTTTTACATGTACGTTTGTGCATGTCCATTTGAGCGAGTGTGTTTGTGCATGTTTGTTGATTTGTATTAATGTCCTATGATTGTAGTTTGTGTTGTCATGATCCTTTTTGCGAATGCACTTTGGCGTGAGTACTTCTGTGCATGATTTTGTACTTTTACTTATGTTCGTATCTTTTGTAGCAAGTGTTTTGGTGCACGTTTCTTGATACGCATTCGTGTCCTCGAACTGTAGCGGGTATTTTCATGATCGCTTTTGGAATCCAATTTTGACCATGTTCGAGTCCGAATTTGGTAATTTGACATTAGACACGAATTGTAGCCAGCTGAAATAGCTTTCTAATGCCGCCAAAACCAGTTGATTTGGAGTCCTGATGAGAAAGTTATGCTCGACTTCGTGGACACTACCGAAGATGTTGAGGGATCCTCTATTCTAATTTGATTTTCTTTTCCTAATTGCAACTCTTTTCTTACTCTTTGATCATTTTTGCTTCATGGACACCTAATTATCAATTTGTACCTATAGAATACTAAATCCACCAATTAAAACAGAAATATAAATTAATCCATAAAGAAATCCACGTAAACGTAAACGTTGAGTGTTATTCTACACTCTACTGTATCTTTTGTATCCGGTGTTTTTGCTGTTGTTTGGTTATGCGTATTAATGTCCTAGTGTTGTATTTCGTGTTCTTATGAACGTTGTTGCGAATGCATTTTTGCGCATGGTTTTTTACATGTACGTTTGTGCATGTCCATTTGAGCGATTGTGTTTGTGCATGTCTGTTGATTTGTATTAATGTCCTATGATTGTAGTTTGTGTTTTCATGATCCTTTTTGCGAATGCACTTTTGCGTGACTACTTTTGTGCATGATTTTGTACTTTTACTTATGTGCGTATCTTTTGTAGCGAGTGTTTTGGTGCACGTTTCTTGATGCCCATTCGTGTCCTCGAACTGTAGCGGGTATTTTCATGATCGCTTTTGGAATCCAGTTTTGACCATGTTCGAGTCCGAATTTGGAAATTTGATATTAGACAGGAATTGTAGCCAGCTGAAATAGCTTTCTAATGCCGCAAGAACCAGTTGATTTGGAGTCCGGATGAGAAAGTTATGCTCGACTTCGTGGACACTACCGAAGATGTTGAGGGATCCTCTCTTCTAATTTGATTTTATTTTCCTAATTGCAACTCTTTTCTTACTCTTTGATCATTTTTGCTTCATGGACAACTAATTATCAATTTGTACCTAGAGAATACTAAATCCACCAATTAAAACAGAAATATAAATTAATCCATAAAAAAATCCACGTAAACGTAATCGTTGAGTGTTATTCTACACTCCACTGTATCTTTTGTATCCGGTGTTTTTGCTGTTCTTTGGTTATGCGTATTAAAGTCCTAGTGTTGTATTTCGTGTGTTTATGAACGTTGACGGTGGCAAGGCGACACATGTTTTTTTACCTGTACGTTTGTGCGTGTCCATTTGAGCGAGTGTGTTTGTGCATGTTTGTGGATTTGTATTAATGTCCTATGATTGTAGTTTGTGTTGTCATGATCCTTTTTGCGAATGCACTTTTGCGTGGAGTACTTCTGTGCATGATTTTGTACTTTTACTTATGTGCGTATCTTTTGTAGCGAGTGTCTTGGTGCCCGTTTCTTGATGCACATGCATGGGTGAACTGTAGCGGGTATTTCATGATCGCTTTTGGATCCAATTTTGACCATGTTCGAGTCCGAATTTGGTAATTTGACATTAGACACGAAGTGTAGCCAGCTGAAATAGCTTTCTAATGCCGCCGGAACTAGTTGATTTGGAGTCCTGATGAGAAAGTTATGCTCGAT
>NW_012192830.1:2652666-2694445 GCF_000504015.1 Erythranthe guttata
TTTTCATGATCCTTTTTGCGAATGCACTTCTGCGTGAGTACTTTTGTGCATGATTTTGTACTTTTACTTATGTGCGTACCGTTTGTAGCGAGTGTTTTGGTGCACGTTTCGTGATGCGCATTCGTGTCCTCGAACTGTAGCGGGTATTTTCATGATCGCTTTTGGAATCCAATTTTGACCATGTTCGAGTCCGAATTTGGAAATTTGACATTAGACAGGAATTGTAGGCAGCTGAAATAGCTTTCTTATGCCTGCGGAACAAGTTGATTTGGAGTCCGGATGAGAAAGTTATGCTCGACTTCGTGGACACTACAGAAGATGTTGAGGGATCCTCTCTTCTAATTTGATTTTATTTTCCTAATTGCAACTCTTTTCTTACTCTTTGATCATTTTTGCTTCATGGACACCTAATTATCAATTTGTCCTTATAGAACACTAAATCCACCAATTAAAACAAAAATATAAATTAATCAATAAAATATCTACGTAAATGTAAACGTTGAGTGTTATTCTACACTCCACTGTATCTTTTGTATCCGGTGTTTTTGCTGTTGTTAGGTTATGCCTATTAAAGTCCTAGTGTTGTATTTCGTGTTTTTATGAACGTTGTTGCGAATGCACTTTTGCGCATGTTTGTTTACATGTACGTTTGTGCATGTCCATTTGAGCGTGTGTGGTTGTGCATGTTTCTTGATTTGTATTAATGTCCTAGGATTGTAGTTTGTGTTTTCCTGATCCTTTTTGCGAATGCACTTTTGCGTGAGTATTTTTGTGCATGATTTTGTACTTTTACTTATGTGCGTATCTTTTGTAACGAGTGTTTTCGTGCACGTTTCTTGATGCGCATTCGTGTCCTCGAACTGTAGCGGGTATTTTCATGATCGCTTATTGATTCCAATTTTGACCATGTTCGAGTCTGAATTTGGAAATTTGACTTTTGACAGGAATTGTAGCCAGCTGAAATAGCTTTCTAATGCCGCCAGAAACAGTTGATTTGGAGTCCGGATGAGAAAGTTACGCTCGACTTCGTAGACACTACCGAAGATGTTGAGGGATCATCCCTTCTAATTTGATTTTATTTTCCTAATTGCAACTTTTTTCTTACTCTTTGATCATTTTTGCTTCATGGACACCTAATAATAAATTTGTAACTAAAGAATACTAAATCCACTAATTAAAACAGAAATATAAATTAATCCATAAAAAAATTCACGTAAACGTAAACGTTGAGTGTTATTTCTATACTCCATTGTATCTTTTGTATCCAGTGTTTTTGCTGTTGTTTGGTTATGCGTATTCAAGTCCTAGTGTTTTATTTCGTGTTTTGATGAAAGTTGTTGTGAATGCACTTTTGCGCATGTTTTTTTACATGTACGTTTGTACATGTCCATTTGAGCGAGTGTGTTTGTGCATGTTTGTTGATTTGTATTAATATCCTAGGATTGTAGTTTGTGTTTTCATGATCCTTTTGGCGAATGCACTTTTGCGTGAGTACTTTTGTGCATGATTTTTTACTTTTACTTATGTGCTTATCTTTTGTAGCGAGTGTTTTGGTGCACGTTTCTTGATGCACATGCGTGTCCTCGAACTGTAGCGGGTATTTTCATGATCGCTTTTGGAATCCAATTTTGACCATGTTCGAGTCCGAATTTGGAAATTTGATATTAGACAGGAATTGTAGCCAGCTGAAATAGCTTTCTAATGACGCCGGAACCAGTTGATTTAGAGTCCGGATGAGAAAGTTATGCTCGACTTCGTGGACACTATTGAAGATGTTGAGGGATCCTAATTTGATTTTATTTCCCTGATTGCAACTCTTTTCTTACTCTTTGATCATTTTTGCTTCATGGACACCTAATTATCAATTTGTACCTATAGAATACTAAAACCACGAATTAAAACAGAAATATAAATTAATCCATAAAAAAATCCACGTAAACGTAATCGTTGAGTGTTATTCTACACTCCACTGTATCTTTTTTATCTGGTGTTTTTGCTGTTGTTTGGTTATGCGTATTAAAGTCCTAGTGTTGTATTTCGTGTGTTTATGAACGTTGTTGCGAATGCACTTTACCGCATGTTTTTTTACATGTACGTTTGTGCATGTCCATTTGAGCGAGTGTGTTTGTGCATGTTTGTTGACTTGTATTAATGTCCTATGATTGTAGTTTGTGTTTTTATGATCCTTTTTGCGAATGCACTTTTGCGTGAGTACTTTTGTGCATGATTTTGTACTTTTACTTATGTGCGTATCTTTTGTAGCGAGTCTTTTGGTGCACGTTTCTTGATGCGCATTCGTGTCCTCGAACTGTAGCGGGTATTTTCATGATCGCTTTTGGAATCCAATTTTGACCATGTTCGAGTCCGAATTTGGTAATTTGACATTAGACGGTAATTGTAGCGAGCTCAAATAGCTTTCTAATGCCGCCGGAACCAATTGATTTAAAGTCCTGATGAGAAAGTTATGCTCGACTTCGTGGACACTACCGAAGATGTTGAGGGATCCTCTCTTCTAATTTGATTTTATTTTCCTAATTGCAACTCTTTTCTTACACTTTGATCATTTTTGCTTCATGGACACCTAATTATCCATTTGTCCTTATAGAATACTAAATCCACCTATTAAATCAGAAATATAAATTAATCCATTAAAAAATCCACGTAAATGTAAACGTTGAGTGTTATTCTACACTTCACTGTATCTTTGGTGTTTTTGTTGTTGTTAGGTTATGCGTATTAAAGTCCTAGTGTTGTATTTCGTGTTTTTATGAACGTTGTTGCGAATGCACTTTTGCGCATGTTTGTTTACATGTACGTTTGTGCATGTCCATATGAGCGAGTGTGTTTGTGCATGTTTGTTCATTTGTATTAATGTACTAGGATTGTAGTTTGTGTTTTCATGATCCTTTTTGCGAATGCACTTTTGCGTGAGTACTTTTGTGCATGATTTTGTACTTTTACTATTGTGCGTATCTTTTGTAGCGAGTGCTTTGGTGCACGTTTCTTGATGCGCATTCGTGTCCTCGAACTATAGCGGGTATTATCATGATCGCATTTGGAATCCAGTCTTCACCATGTTCGAGTGCGAATTTGGAAATTTGACATTACACTTGAATTGTAGCCAGCTAAAATAGCTTTCTAATGCGCCGGAACCAGTTGATTTGGAGTCCGGATGAGAAAGTTTTGCTCGACTTCGTGGACACTACCGAAGATGTTGAGGGATCCTCTCTTCTAATTTGATTTTATTTTCCTAATTGCAACTCTTTTCTTACTCTTTGATCATTTTTGCTTCAAGGGCACCTCATTATCAATTTGTACCTATAAAATACTAAATCCACCAATTAAAAGAGAAATATAAATTAATCCATAAAAAAAATCCACGTAAACGTAAACGTTGAGTGTTATTTCTACACTCCACTGTATCTTTTGTATCTAGTGTTCTGGCTGTTGTTTGGTTATGCGTATAAAAGTCCTAGTGTTGTATTTCGTGTTTTTAAGAACGTTGTTGCGAATGCACTTTTGCGCATGTTTTTTTACATGTACGTTTGTGCATGTCCATTTGAGCGAGTGTGTTTGTGCATGTTTGTTGATTTGTATTAATGTCCTAGGATTGTAGTTTGTGTTTTCACGATCCTTTTTGCGAATGCACTTTTGCGTGAGTACTTTTGTGCATGGTTTTGTACTTTTACTACTGTGCGTATCTTTTGTAGCGAGTGTTTTGGTGCACGTTTCTTGATGCGCATTCGTGTCCTCGAACTGTTGCGGGTATTTTCTTGATCACTTTTGGAATCCAATTTTGACCATGTTCGAGTCCGAATTTGGAAATTTGACATTACACTTGAATTGTAGCCAGCTAAAATAGCTTTCTAATGCGCCAGAACCAGTTGATTTGGAGTCCGGATGAGAAAGTTATGCTCGACTTCGTGGACAATACTGAAGATGTTGAGGGATCCTCTCTTCTAATTTGATTTTATTTTCCTAATTGCAACTCTTTTCTTACTCTCTGATCATTTTTGCTTCATGGACACCAAATTATAAATTTGTACCTATAGAATACTAAATCCACCAATTAAAACAGAAATAGTAAACGTAAACGTTGAGTGTTATTCTACACTCCACTGTATTTTTTGTATCCGGTGTTTTTGCTGTTGTTAGGTTATGCGTATTAAAGTCCTAGTGTTGTATTACGTGGTTTTATGAACGTTGTTGCGAATGCACTTTCGCGCATATTTTTACACATGTACGTTTGTGCATGTCCATTTGAGCGAGTGTGTTTGTGCATGTTTGTGGATTTTTAATAATGTCCTAGTATTGTAGTTTGTGTTTTCATGATCCTTTTTACGAATGCACATTTGCGTGAGTACTTTTGTGCATGATTTTGTACTTTTACTTATGTGCGTATCTTTTGTAGAGAGTGTTTTGGTGCACGTTTCTTGATGCGTATTCGTGTCTTCGAACTGTAGCGGGTATTTTCATGATCGCTTTTGGACTCCAATTTTGACCATGTTCGAGTCCGAATTTGGAAATTTGACTTTAGACAAAAACTGTAGCCAGCTGAAATAGCTTTCTAATGCGGCCGGAACCAGTTGATTTGGAGTCCTGATGAGAAAGTTATGCTCGACTTCGTGGACACTACCGAAGATGTTGAGGGATCCTCTCTTCTTATTTTATTTTATTTTCCTAAGTGCAACTCTTTTCTTACACTTTGATCATTTTTGCTTCATGGACACCTAATTATCAATTTGTCCCTATAGAATACTAAATCCACCAATTAAAACAAAAATATAAATTAATCCATAAAAAATCTACGTAAATGTAAACGTTGAGTGTTATTCTACACTCCACTGTATCTTTTGTATCCGGTGTTTTTGCTGTTGTTAGGTTATGCGTATTAAAGTCCTAGTGTTGTATTTCGTGTTTTTATGAACGTTGTTGCGAATGCACTTTTGCGCATGTTTGTTTACATGTACGTTTGTGCATGTCCATTTGAGCGAGTGTGTTTGTGCATGTTTGTTGATTTGTATTAATGTCCTCGGATTGTAGATTGTGTTTTCATGATCCTTTTTGCGAATGCACTTCTGCGTGAGTACTTTTGTGCATGATTTTGTACTTTTACATATGTGCGTACCTTTTGTAGCGAGTGTTTTGGTGCATGTTTCTTGATGCTTATTCGTGTCCTCGAACTGTAGCGGGTATTTTCATGATCGCTTTTGGAATCCAATTTTGACCATGTTCGAGTCCGAATATGGAAATTTGACATTAGACAGGAATTGTAGGCAGCTGAAATAGCTTTCGTATGCCTGCGGAACCAGTTGATTTGGAGTCCGGATGAGAAAGTTATGCTCGACTTCGTGGACACTACAGAAGATGTTGAGGGATCCTCTCTTCTAATTTGATTTTATTTTCCTCATTGCAACTCTTTTCTTACTCTTTGAGCATTTTTGCTTCATGGACACCTAATTATCAATTTGTCCCTATAGAATACTAAATCCACTAATTAAAACAAAAATATAAATTAATCCATAAAAAAATCTACGTAAATGTAAACGTTGAGTGTTATTCTACACTCCACTGTATCTTTTGTATCCGGTGTTTTTGCTGTTGTTAGGTTATGCCTATTAAAGTCCTAGTGTTGTATTTCGTGTTTTTATGAACGTTGTTGCGAATGCACTTTTGCGCATGTTTGTTGACATGTACGTTTGTGCATGTCCATTTGAGCGAGTGTGTTTGTGCATGTTTGTTGATTTGTATTAATGTCCTAGGATTGTAGTTTGTGTTTTCATGATCCTTTTTGCGAATGCACTTCTGCGTGAGTACTTTTGTGCATGATTTTGTACTTTTACTTATGTGCGTACCGTTTGTAGCGAGTGTTTTGGTGCACGTTTCGTGATGCGCATTCGTGTCCTCGAACTGTAGCGGGTATTTTCATGATCGCTTTTGGAATCCAATTTTGACCATGTTCGAGTCCGAATTTGGAAATTTGACATTAGACAGGAATTGTAGGCAGCTGAAATAGCTTTCTTATGCCTGCGGAACAAGTTGATTTGGAGTCCGGATGAGAAAGTTATGCTCGACTTCGTGGACACTACAGAAGATGTTGAGGGATCCTCTCTTCTAATTTGATTTTATTTTCCTAATTGCAACTCTTTTCTTACTCTTTGATCATTTTTGCTTCATGGACACCTAATTATCAATTTGTCCTTATAGAACACTAAATCCACCAATTAAAACAAAAATATAAATTAATCAATAAAATATCTACGTAAATGTAAACGTTGAGTGTTATTCTACACTCCACTGTATCTTTTGTATCCGGTGTTTTTGCTGTTGTTAGGTTATGCCTATTAAAGTCCTAGTGTTGTATTTCGTGTTTTTATGAACGTTGTTGCGAATGCACTTTTGCGCATGTTTGTTTACATGTACGTTTGTGCATGTCCATTTGAGCGTGTGTGGTTGTGCATGTTTCTTGATTTGTATTAATGTCCTAGGATTGTAGTTTGTGTTTTCCTGATCCTTTTTGCGAATGCACTTTTGCGTGAGTATTTTTGTGCATGATTTTGTACTTTTACTTATGTGCGTATCTTTTGTAACGAGTGTTTTCGTGCACGTTTCTTGATGCGCATTCGTGTCCTCGAACTGTAGCGGGTATTTTCATGATCGCTTATTGATTCCAATTTTGACCATGTTCGAGTCTGAATTTGGAAATTTGACTTTTGACAGGAATTGTAGCCAGCTGAAATAGCTTTCTAATGCCGCCAGAAACAGTTGATTTGGAGTCCGGATGAGAAAGTTACGCTCGACTTCGTAGACACTACCGAAGATGTTGAGGGATCATCCCTTCTAATTTGATTTTATTTTCCTAATTGCAACTTTTTTCTTACTCTTTGATCATTTTTGCTTCATGGACACCTAATAATAAATTTGTAACTAAAGAATACTAAATCCACTAATTAAAACAGAAATATAAATTAATCCATAAAAAAATTCACGTAAACGTAAACGTTGAGTGTTATTTCTATACTCCACTGTATCTTTTGTATCCAGTGTTTTTGCTGTTGTTTGGTTATGCGTATTCAAGTCCTAGTGTTTTATTTCGTGTTTTGATGAAAGTTGTTGTGAATGCACTTTTGCGCATGTTTTTTTACATGTACGTTTGTGCATGTCCATTTGAGCGAGTGTGTTTGTGCATGTTTGTTGATTTGTATTAATATCCTAGGATTGTAGTTTGTGTTTTCATGATCCTTTTGGCGAATGCACTTTTGCGTGAGTACTTTTGTGCATGATTTTTTACTTTTACTTATGTGCTTATCTTTTGTAGCGAGTGTTTTGGTGCACGTTTCTTGATGCACATGCGTGTCCTCGAACTGTAGCGGGTATTTTCATGATCGCTTTTGGAATCCAATTTTGACCATGTTCGAGTCCGAATTTGGAAATTTGATATTAGACAGGAATTGTAGCCAGCTGAAATAGCTTTCTAATGACGCCGGAACCAGTTGATTTAGAGTCCGGATGAGAAAGTTATGCTCGACTTCGTGGACACTACCGAAGATGTTGAGGGATCCTAATTTGATTTTATTTCCCTGATTGCAACTCTTTTCTTACTCTTTGATCATTTTTGCTTCATGGACACCTAATTATCAATTTGTACCTATAGAATACTAAAACCACGAATTAAAACAGAAATATAAATTAATCCATAAAAAAATCTACGTAAACGTAATCGTTGAGTTTTATTCTACACTCCACTGTATCTTTTGTATCTGGTGTTTTTGCTGTTGTTTGGTTATGCGTATTAAAGTCCTAGTGTTGTATTTTGTGTGTTTATGAACGTTGTTGCGAATGCACTTTAGCGCATGTTTTTTTACATGTACGTTTGTGCATGTCCATTTGAGCGAGTGTGTTTGTGCATGTTTGTTGACTTGTATTAATGTCCTATGATTGTAGTTTGTGTTTTTATGATCCTTTTTGCGAATGCACTTTTGCGTGAGTACTTTTGTGCATGATTTTGTACTTTTACTTATGTGCGTATCTTTTGTAGCGAGTGTTTTGGTGCACGTTTCTTGATGCGCATTCGTGTCCTCGAACTGTAGCGGGTATTTTCATGATCGCTTTTGGAATCCAATTTTGACCATGTTCGAGTCCGAATTTGGTAATTTGACATTAGACGGTAATTGTAGCCAGCTGAAACAGCTTTCTAATGCCGCCGGAACCAGTTGATTTGGAGTCCTGATGAGAAAGTTATGCTCGACTTCGTGGACACTACCGAAGATGTTGAGGGATCCTCTCTTCTAATTTGATTTTATTTTCCTAATTGCAACTCTTTTCTTACTCTTTGATCATTTTTGCTTCAAGGACACCTCATTATCAATTTGTACCTATAAAATACTAAATCCACCAATTAAAAGAGAAATATAAATTAATCCATAAAAAAAATCCACGTAAACGTAAACGTTGAGTGTTATTTCTACACTCCACTGTATCTTTTGTATCTAGTGTTCTTGCTGTTGTTTGGTTATGCGTATAAAAGTCCTAGTGTTGTATTTCGTGTTTTTAAGAACGTTGTTGCGAATGCACTTTTGCGCATGTTTTTTTACTTGTACGTTTGTGCATGTCCATTTGAGCGAGTGTGTTTGTGCATGTTTGTTGATTTGTATTAATGTCCTAGGATTGTAGTTTGTGTTTTCACGATCCTTTTTGCGAATGCACTTTTGCGTTAGTACTTTTGTGCATGGTTTTGCACTTTTACTTCTGTGCGTATCTTTTGTAGCGAGTGTTTTGGTGCACCTTTCTTGATGCGCATTCGTGTCCTCGAACTGTTGCGGGTATTTTCATGATCACTTTTGGAATCCAATTTTGACAATGTTCGAGTCCGAATTTGGAAATTTGACATTACACTTGAATTGTAGCACGCTAAAATAGCTTTCTAATGCGCCAGAACTAGTTGATTTGGAGTCCGGATGAGAAAGTTATGCTCGACTTCGTGGACAATACTGAAGATGTTGAGGGATCCTCTCTTCTAATTTGATTTTATTTTCCTAATTGCAACTCTTTTCTTACTCTTTGATCATTTTTGCTTCATGGACACCTAATTATAAATTGGTACCTATAGAATACTAAATCCACCAATTAAAACAGAAATAGTAAACGTAAACGTTGAGTGTTATTCTACACTCCACTGTATCTTTTGTATCCGGTGTTTTTGCTGTTGTTAGGTTATGCGTATTAAAGTCCTAGTGTTGTATTACGTGTTTTTATGAACGTTGTTGCGAATGCACTTTCGCGCATGTTTTTTTACATGTACGTTTGTGCATGTCCATTTGAGCGAGTGTGTTTGTGCATGTTTGTGGATTTTTAATAATGTCCTAGTATTGTGGTTTGTGTTTTCATGATCCTTTTTACGAATGCACATTTGCGTGAGTACTTTTGTGCATGATTTTGTACTTTCACTTATGTGCGTACCTTTTGTAGCGACTGTTTTGATGCACGTTTCGTGATGCGCATTCGTGTCCTCGAACTGTAGCGGGTATTTTCATGATCGCTTTTGGAATCCAATTTTGACCATGTTCGAGTCCGAATTTGGTAATTTGACATTAGACACTAATTGTTGCCAGCTGAAGTAGCTTTCTTATGCCTGCGGAACAAGTTGATTTGGAGTCCGGATGAGAAAGTTATGCTCGACTTCGTGGACACTACCGAAGATGTTGAGGGATCCTCTCTTCTAATTTGATTTTATTTTCCTAATTGCAACTCTTTTCTTACTCTTTGATCATTTTTGCTTCAGGGACACCTAATTATCAATTTGTCCTTATAGAACACTAAATCCACCAATTAAAACAAAAATATAAATTAATCCATAAAAAATCTACGTAAATGTAAACGTTGAGTGTTATTCTACACTCCACTGTATCTTTTGTATCCGGTGTTTTTGCTGTTGTTAGGTTATGCCTATTAAAGTCCTAGTGTTGTATTTCGTGTTTTTATGAACGTTGTTGCGAATGCACTTTTGCGCATGTTTGTTTACATGTACGTTTGTGCATGTCCATTTGAGCGAGTGTGGTTGTGCATGTTTCTTGATTTTCATTAATGTCCTAGGATTGTAGTTTGTGTTTTCCTGATCCTTTTTGCGAATGCACTTTTGCGTGAGTATTTTTGTGCATGATTTTGTACTTTTACTTATGTGCGTATCTTTTGTAACGAGTGTTTTCGTGCACGTTTCTTGATGCGCATTCGTGTCCTCGAACTGTAGCGGGTATTTTCATGATCGCTTTTTGAATCCAATTTTGACCATGTTCGAGTCCGAATCTGGAATTGACTTTAGACTGAATTATAGCGAGCTGAAATAGCTTTCTAATGCCGCCAGAACCAGTTGATTTGGAGTCCTGATGAGAAAGTTACGCTCGACTTCGTGGACACTACCGAAGATGTTGAGGGATCCTCTCTTCTAATTTTATTTTATTTTCCTAATTGCAACTTTTTTCTTACTCTTTGGTCATTTTTGCTTCATGGACACCTAATTATCAATTTGTACCTAAAGAATACTAAATCCACTAATTAAAACAGAAATATAAATTAATCCATAAAAAAATTCACGTAAACGTAAACGTTGAGTGTTATTTCTACACTCCACTGTATCATTTGTATCCAGTGTTTTTGCTGTTGTTTGGTTATGCGTATTCAAGTCCTAGTGTTGTATTTCGTGTTTTGATGAACGTTGTTGTGAATGCTAAATCCACCAATTAAAACAGAAATATTTTTTGCTGTTGTTTGGTTATGCGTATTCAAGTCCTAATTATCAATTTGTCCTTATAGAATACTAAATCCACCAATTAAAACAGAAATATATATTAATCCATAAAAAAATCCACGTCAACGTAAACGTTGAGTGTTATTCTACACTCCACTGTATCTTTTGTATCCGGTGTTTTTGTTGTTGTTAGGTTATGCGTATTAAAGTCCTAGTGTTGTATTTCGTGTTTTTATGAACGTTGTTGCGAATGCACTTTTGCGCATGTTTGTTTACATGTACGTTTCTGCATGTGCATTTGAGCGAGTGTGTTTGTGCATGTTTATTGATTTGTATTAATGTCCTAGGATTGTAGTTTGTGTTTTCTTGATCCTTTTTGCGAATGCACTTCTGCGTGAGTACTTTTGTGCATGATTTTGTACTTTTACTTATGTGCGTACGTTTTGTAGCGAGTGTTTTGATGCACGTTTCTTGATGCGCATTCGTGTCCTCGAACTGTTGCGGGTATTTTCATGATCGCTTTTGGAATCCAATTTTGACCGTATTCGAGTCCGAATTTGGAAATTTGACATTACACTTGAATTGTAGCCAGCTAAAATAGCTTTCTAATGCGCCAGAACCAGTTGATTTGGAGTCCGGATGAGAAAGTTATGCTCAACTTCATGGACAATACTGAAGATGTTGAGGGATCCTCTCTTCTAATTTGATTTTATTTTCCTAATTGCAACTCTTTTCTTACGGGATTTGATCATTTTTGCTTCATGGACACCTAATTATAAATTGGTACCTATAGAATACTAAATCCACCAATTAAAACAGAAATAGTAAACGTAAACGTTGAGTGTTATTCTACACTCCACTGTATCTTTTGTATCCGGTGTTTTTGCTGTTGTTAGGTTATGCGTATTAAAGTCCTAGTGTTGTATTACGTGTTTTTATGAACGTTGTTGCGAATGCACTTTCGCGCATGTTTTTTTACATGTACGTTTGTGCATGTCCATTTGAGCGAGTGTGTTTGTGCATGTTTGTGGATTTTTAATAAGGTCCTAGTATTGTGGTTTGTGTTTTCATGATCCTTTTTACGAATGCACATTTGCGTGAGTACTTTTGTGCATGATTTTGTACTTTTACTTATGTGCGTATCTTTTGTAGAGAGTGTTTTGGTGCACGTTTTCTTGATGCGCATTCGTGTCTTCGAACTGTAGCGGGTATTTTCATGATCGCTTTTGGAATCCAATTTTGACCATGTTCGAGTCCGAATTTGGAAATTTGACATTAGACAGGAATTGTAGCCAGCTGAAATAGCTTTCTAATGCCGCCGGAACTAGTTGATTTGGAGTCCTGATGAGAAAGTTATGCTCGACTTCGTGGACAATACTGAAGATGTTGAGGGATCCACTCTTTTAATTTTATTTTATTTTCCTAATTGCAACTCTTTTCTTACACTTTGATCATTTTTGCTTCATGGACACCTAATTATCAACTTGACCCTATACAATACTAAATCCACCAATTAAAACAGAAATATAAATTAATCAATAAAAAAATCCACGTAAATGTAAACGTTGAGTGTTATTCTACACTCCACTGTATCTTTTGTATCCGGCGTTTTTGCTGTTGTTAGGTTATGCGTATTAAAGTCCTAGTGTTGTATTTCGTGTTTTTATGAACGTTGTTGCGAATGCACTTTTGCGCATGTTTGTTTACATGTACGTTTGTGCATGTCCATTTGAGCGAGTGTGTTTGTGCATGTTTGTTGATTTGTATTAATGTCCTAGGATTGTAGTTTGTGTTTTCATGATCCTTTTTGCGAATGCACTTTTGCGTGAGTACTTTTGTGCATGGTTTTGTACTTTTACTTCTGTGCGTATCTTTTGTAGCGAGTGTTTTGGTGCACGTTTCTTGATGCGCATTCGTGTCTTCGAACTGTTGCGGATATTTTCATGATCGCTTTTGGAATCCAATTTTGACCATGTTCGAGTTCGAATTTGGAAATTTGACGTTACACAGGAATTGAAGCCAGCTGAAATAGCTTTCTAATGCCGCCGGAACATTTTTGCTTCATGGACACCTAATTATCAATTTGTACCTATAGAATACTAAATCCACCAATTAAAACCAAAATATAAATTAATCCATAAAAAAATCCACATAAACGTAAACGTTGAGTGTTATTCTACACTCCACTGTATCTTTTGTATCCGGTGTTTTTGTTGTTGTTAGGTTATGCGTATTAAAGTCCCAGTGTTGTATTTCATGTTTTTATGAACGTTGGTGCGAATGCGCTTTTGCGCATGTTTTTTTACATGTACGTTTGTGCATGTCCATTTGAGCGAGTGTGTTTGTGCATGTTTGTTGATTTGTAATAATGTCCTAGTATTGTAGTTTGTGTTTTCATGAAACTTTTTACGAATGCACTTTTGCGTGAGTACTTTTGTGCATGATTTTGTACTTTTACTTATGTGCGTATCTTTTTTAGAGAGTGTTTTGGTGCACGTTTCTTGATGCGCATTCATGTCCTCGAACTGTAGCGGGTATTTTCATGATCGCTTTTGGAATCCAATTTTGAATGTTCGAGTCCGAATTTGGAAATTTGACATTACACAGGAATTGTAGCCAGCTGAAATAGCTTTCTAATGCAGCCAGAACTAGTTGATTTGGAGTCCGGATGAGAAAGTTATGCTCGACTTCGTGGACACTACCTGTAACACCCCACCTTTCCAAAACCCGAAAATCCTAAAACCCGAGATTAATATTTCTAACTCGAGAACCCTTAGGTAATATTATTACGTGAAAATTAATTATATGCATTACGTGAATTCAATTATGTTACTTACGTGAATAATTATGTGCGTTATTATATGTGTGATTTATATTTTCGTAAATTGAAATTCTAGGAATTTCATGAATTACGTGATTTATGTGAATAATTGCGTATTTTATCTAGTTGATAAATCACTTAGTAAGTTATGTGGAATATATATATATACATATATATGCCTATATATATACGTACATACATGCATGCATACGTATACATATATATATGTTAATACTTGCATTATACATCTAAATATACACATATATATATATATAAATATATATATATATATGTCCGAATTGTGTGTATGTGTGTATTCGGATTATGTGTGTGTGTGGTATTTATGCAAGTTGTGTTTATTTTTAATAAATTAATTAGTGAATAATTGTGCATGTTATTACACTTGGCAACCCCTAATCATTTTGCCTAAGCCTACACTCAACACTCCCTTTGAAAGATGAAGAGACACCCTTCATCTTTCTTCTTCCAACACATTGCCACATTACTTGTCTCTCTCCCCTCTCTCCACCGAAGCCATCATCACCATCATCGGCTCTCCTCTCTCCACCTCACTTCATAATTTCTAAAGAATTCCCAATATAACCATGAGAGTTCCCTATTTAACTCTTGCCTTGGACTACTCCAAGAACACCGTGAAAACCACCTGCCTTCTCACGGGAGACCACAACTCCTCCCTCCTTGAAGCTCACACCATCTCCTTCACAATCAAGGTGGCTTGGCTAGACTTTGGTGCTTGAAAGTTTTTCTTCCTTTTGGCCATTTTTCTTCTTCGATCTTAAGGTAAGAAAATTCGATTTCTTGCTGCAATTAAGGGACATCAATAGTATGAAACTGATTTTCATAAAATTTTAAAAGATTGGGAAAGATTTCGAAAATTTGGGGCTTTTTGAAGAAAAATGGAAAAATGAGTGTTCTTGTTAAATTCTTGTTCTTGCATGCATAATCTATGTTAGTAGTGGTTAGATACAGCATTTATTGGCCAAAAGCCTTGAGAATTTCAGATTTCGAAAAGGGGTTTTCAAGAAAATGAGATTTTTAACTTTTTGTGGTTGCATGTGTAGATCTTCGAAAGTTTGGGCCAAATCTGTAATTTTTGTAAAGTTTGTCCGAAAAAGGTTTTCAAAACTGATTTCTAGCATTTATTGAACAAGATTTTCGGATTTAAAGAATTTTTGTAAGAAAAAGTTGATTTTGAAGTTTTAATAGACTTGCATGTGTAGATCTAGAAATTTTGGGGCAAATTATGTAATTTCCGAAATTTCTGCATAAAGTGACTTTTCAACTTCATTTTTCTGCATCTAGTAAAGTGGAATTTCAGATTTGTTAGGGGTTTCCATGAAAAAAATGATTTTGAACTTCTAGTGTGGTTGCATGTGTATATTTCGAAACTTTTGGGTCAAAACTGCAATTTCTGAAAATTCTCTCATTCTTAAAGTTTGGATCTATTTTACAGCAAGTATTAATTAGGAAAAAGTTTTATTTAACAAGTTTTTAAATCAATTAGAGTTATGTTAGAGTTTTGGATTTTTAAATTGAAAAAGGGATTTTCCTAGTTTTTATTTCAATAAATTCGAAACTTTGTAAAATTTTAAATTTATTGCAGAATCTGGAATTTGAGTCATTTAGGAGTTCTAGGATTTAATTTGGGGATTTTTGAAATTAGTTTGCTATTATTTCGAAATTTGGTAAATTGCATGTCTCTTCCATATGTTTTGTGCCTTAAGTGTTCATGTTTTGATTTAATGGTTATGAATGATGAGTTTTGGTATTTGTGGTACTTTAATTTCTGTTGGATGTGTTTAATGGCTGTGGAAAATTGATTGAAATGGATTATTACCTAGATGTGGTAATAAGTCCATTAAATGAAGGTAAGAAGGTGTTTGTTCTTGAGCTTGCTTTGATGAGTAATTAGTGATGTTTAATGTGTTGATTGTGCATGTGTGCTGAAATTGTGTGAATGTGTGGGTGCTGATTGTGCATGGTGTGGGTGTGCCGTGTGTGGTTGTGTGTGAAATTGGGATTTTTGCTCAAATCATAAATATGTGGTAAATTGTGGTATTTGTGTGATTTGTGACACTTGATTGACATTTGTGATGTTATGTGTGGGTCATAAGCATAATTTCGAAAAGTTGCATAAAAATGATTTTATTTGAAAGGTTAATGGAATATCGGGTAATAAACACCTCAGATATAGTGGGCCGGTATCCAACTAGGATGATGTGGTAGTGGTTTGATTCCACTTAGTGAAAACGGGCTCGTAACAGGTTTATTGCTCGGTACAGAAATTAATCTTTCACGGATCCGATAAACCGAAACATGTGTTTTCATGATTTTCACAAAAAAAAGGGCATTTTAGTCATTTTTGCATAATTACGTGATCTTGTGAAATGAAGTGCTTTCGTGAAATATGTGATTTGACCGATTGTCTTGTGTTGTGGTGCGAAACGTGGGTAAGAACGGGTATACGCTATTATATATATTATATATATAACGTATTTCTAAAGTTTGATAATACTCGGATTTCTTACTGAGCTTTATAGCTCATATAGATGTCTTTTAATTGCAGGTAGTAGTAATCCTCAACCGGGATGGATCGAGTAGTGGATCGAGGTCTTGCCCGGGATTTTGGAAGACGTACGAGGACCTATGAACGAATGCTAGGCTTTTGGTTATTTTCTTTTGGTGGTGTAACCCTAAAACCGTAACATTTCCCTTTCGTACTTTTGAACTCGTTTTTCATTATGAATCGTACTTATTTCCTATCTTAATATATTAAGTTTCGTAAATTGCTATTTTCATGCCTTCGTTAGGAAACTTCGAATTATTCACCAAAATAACCTTTTCGAACTCTGATTTATTCTCGAACCGAAAAGAATGTTTAGTGAGAATGTAGCACTCGAATAAGAAACCTCCTTTCGAAACTTCTTTCCAAACCAAGATTTATATTCGGCTAAAGCAATTCAATAAAGTTTTCGAAAATGCAAAGCCTTCAATACCCAAGAGAACAAAGTTTCGATAATTGCATTTTCACCCCATCCCAACGTTTCAAAAATTATAAAGAGATCCTTTGCTTCCGCTAGTTTTATAGATATTCCGATAAACCGGTTCGATTTATCGCCCGACTAGAAGGGGGGTGCTACAACGGTGGTATCAGAGCATTGTTCATAGATACTCGTACGAACTTCACGGGCTTAGAGGCTACTCGAGACGCGAAACTCGGACCATCCGGTAACGTATGTGTATTATTTTCCTTATGTGTTTTATTTGCTTTACTTATTAATGATAATTAATATAGAAATAATGGCGAGACGTATAACCCGAGCAAACCCGAGCAATCCCGCCGATGAACCGCACGACCCCAATCAAACCATTAATAATCTCTCCAACTTAATCCGAGAACAAGCCCAAAACCACCAACGTCAAATCGAACAACTTCTCCAACGTAACCAAAACCCGCCTCAAAATAATGCGCCTCAAGCCATATACGAACGATTCCTCCGAATGAACCCATCCGAATTTCACGGTGGAACCGACCCCACTATAGCCGAAGAGTGGATCAAATCTCTCGAAGTCATATACGACTACATGCAAATGACCGACCGCGACCGCGTACACTGTGCCATCTTCCTCCTCCGAAACGAAGCTCGTAACTGGTGGGAAGGAATCAAAGAAGGGACGAACCTCGAGACTCTGCCATGGACCGAATTCAAAGTGCAATTTTTCGAAAAATATTTCTCGAAAGACGTGCGAGCCCACAAACTCAAAGAATTTCTCGAACTCCGACAAGGCGACTTACCGATGATCGAATACATCCGCCGTTTCGAACGTGGCTGCCTCTACGCTCCATTCATCGCTCGAGACGCCGAAGAAAAGAAGAACCATTTCATTCGTGGCCTCCAACCCGAAATCCGTAGAGATATTCGTATGTCCGACGCCTCAACTTTCCGCCAACTCGTAGACAAGGCACTCATGGCTGCCCAAGACGAACGAGATATCCAAAACAACCGCCGACCACAAGGAATTACTCAACGACCGTGGAAAAAGAACAATTTCGGCAACCGCCCATTTCGAGGAAAAGGAACGCAGCCCATTCGCCAAACAACCGGACCACCGCCACCGCCGCCAAGGCCAACCTGCCCAAAGTGTGGAAAGAGTCACTCCGGAGAATGCGTACACGGAACACGGAGCTGTTTTCGATGCCATCAGCCCGGACACATGGTGAAAGATTGCCCGAAACCTCCACCGAACGTCCCCGGTCGAGTGTTCGCCATGACTCAAGAACAGATCGAGCAAGACCCGTCGATGATAGCAGGTACCATATTTATCCTCGAAGAACCCATTTACGCTCTTATCGATTCCGGCTCTACTCATTCCTTTATATCGAAAGACATAATTGCGCACTTAAATCTCGAACCGAACCGATTAAATTACGAATACCGAATCCTCATTCCCTCTGGCGAAGAAATGTGCTCTAACCTAGTCATACTCAATTGCCCAATCCGAGTTCATACTCAAACCATGAATTTCGACCTAATCCTCTTACCAATCCAAAATTTCAAAGTTATACTAGGCATGGATTGGTTAACCGAATTCAAAGCCCAAATCGACTGTGCCTCGAAAACGGTCATTTTTCCACTTCCGAACGGCGAAACCCTAAAATTTCGAAGTCAACCCAAACCCTCGATTCCAATCATATCCGCGATCAAAGCAGTCAAACTCATTCACAAGGGTCATTCCGGCTACCTAGTGGATATTCTAAAATCCGAGTCCGAACCCAAAGCCCAAATTTCCGATATTCGAGCTGTCCAAGAATTTCCCGACGTATTTCCCGATGATATTCCCGGACTTCCGCCCGATCGAGAGATTGAGTTCGAAATCAACCTGATCCCCGGAGCCGCGCCAATTTCCAAAGCACCGTACCGTATGGCCCCGATGGAATTGAAGGAACTGAAGGACCAAGTCCAAGAATTGCTCGACAAAGGCTATGTTCGACCCAGCCATTCCCCGTGGGGTGCACCGGTTCTCTTTGTCAAAAAGAAAGACGGATCCCTCCGCCTTTGCATCGATTACCGTGAACTCAACAAAGTCACGATCAAAAATAAATACCCTCTTCCTCGAATCGATGATCTTTTCGACCAACTCCAAGGCTCATCAGTCTTCTCGAAAATCGACCTCCGATCCGGCTATCACCAACTCAAAATCAAAGAATCCGATATCCCCAAAACGGCTTTCAGAACCCGATACGGCCATTATGAATTTGTTGTTATGCCCTTCGGCTTAACCAACGCCCCCGCCGCTTTCATGGACCTGATGAACCGAGTCTTTCATCAATACTTGGACCAGTTCGTGATTGTCTTCATCGATGACATTCTCATCTACTCCAAAACCCAAAAAGATCACATGTCTCACCTTCGTACCGTACTCCAAACCCTCCGATCGCATCAACTATACGCCAAGTTCAGCAAATGCGAGTTCTGGCTTTCGAGTGTGGCTTTCCTTGGTCACATTGTTTCAGAACGAGGAATCTCCGTTGACCCCAGCAAAATAGAAGCCGTGTCAAATTGGTCAATTCCGAAGAATGCGAAGGAAATTCGAAGTTTCCTTGGACTAGCCGGCTACTACCGCAAATTCGTAAAGGATTTCTCAAAGCTTGCCTCTCCACTCACCCGATTGACTCGAAAAGACGTCAAGTATCAATGGACTCCCGAATGCGACGCCAGTTTCAACGAATTGAAGGCTCGACTCACCTCGGCACCAATTCTCGCGCTACCAGAGAAAGTCGGAGAATTCATAGTCTACAGCGATGCCTCGAAATTAGGTCTAGGCGCCGTACTTATGCAAAATGGAAAGGTCATTGCCTACGCCTCACGTCAACTCAAAGAGTACGAACGCAATTATCCAACGCACGATCTCGAATTAGCAGCCGTCGTTTTCGCACTCAAAATCTGGCGACACTACCTCTATGGCGAAAAATGCACCATCTACACCGATCACAAGAGTCTGAAATATTTCTTCACTCAGAAAGACTTGAACATGCGGCAACGACGATGGCTCGAACTAGTCAAAGACTACGACTGCGAGATACTCTACCACCCCGGCAAAGCAAATGTGGTCGCCGACGCGCTTAGCCGCAAATCGATCAACGCGCTCATAGTCCAACCTAACTTGGGAGAATCGATCAAATCTGCCCAACAAAACGATCCGCAAATTCTCAAAATTCGCGATAACCTCGAATCCAGTCCCAATTTTCAAATCTCCAAAGATGGTCTCGTCCGATTCCAAAATCGCATTTACGTCCCCGATGATCCAAATGTTCGCCGACTCATCTTAACCGAATCTCACCAAACCACGTACACTTGCCATCCCGGAGAAACCAAGATGTACCAAGACCTCAAAAAGCTCTACTGGTGGCCTGGAATGAAGAAAGACGTAGCCCGATTCGTAGCCGAATGCTTAGTGTGCCAACAAGTCAAAGCGGAACATCAAAGGCCCGGAGGTCTACTTCAATCGAACCTAATTCCGGAATGGAAATGGGAAGCTATCACAATGGACTTCGTACAAGGATTTCCGAAGACCCAAAGAGGATCCGACGCCATTTGGGTGATCGTTGACCGACTGACCAAAACGGCTCACTTTCTCCCGATCCGAATGACATTGAGTCTAGAAAAGTTAACCGAACTATACGTCCGCGAGATAGTCCGACTCCACGGTGTTCCCGTCTCAATTATTTCCGACCGAGACCCTCGATTTACGTCAAAATTCTGGAAAAGCTTACACGAAACCCTCGGAACGCGATTAAAATTCAGCACCGCCTATCACCCCCAAACCGACGGTCAATCCGAACGAACTATCAAAACCCTAGAAGATCTTCTCCGCGCTTGTATTCTTGATTTTGGAGGAAATTGGGAATCCCGCCTTCCACTAATCGAATTCGCGTACAACAATAGCTTTCACTCATCAATTGGAATGGCACCTTACGAAGCTCTTTACGGCCGCAAGTGTAGGTCCCCGCTCCATTGGGACGAAATTGGCGAAGGAAAATTCCTTGGTCCCGACATAGTCCAACAAACCGTCGATATCGTCAAAAACATCCGAGAGAAAATGCGAATTGCCCAAGATCGGCAACAAAGCTATGCCAACACTCGAAGGAGAGATCTCGAATTCGAAGTCGGAGACTCCGTATTCTTAAAAGTGGCGCCTTTCAAAGGAATTATGCGATTTGGGAAAAAGGGAAAATTAGCACCGCGATTTATTGGCCCATTCGAAATTCTCGACAAAGTTGGTACTCGCGCCTATCGACTCGCCTTACCGCCCAACTTATCCAACTTCCACAACGTCTTTCACGTTTCGATGCTTCGAAAATACATTCGCAGCCCCGACCACATATTGAAAACCGAACCGGTCGAACTAAACCCTAACCTATCCTACGAAGAGAAACCTTCTCAAATACTCGATTTCAAAACCAAAACCCTTCGAAACCGAGACCTTAAATTCGTTAAGATCCTTTGGCAAAACCATACCCCCGAAGAAGCCACGTGGGAACGAGAAGAAGAAATGCGCGAACGATACCCCGAGTTGTTCAGGTAACAATTTTGGGGACAAAATTTCTTTAAGGGGGGGAGATTGTAACACCCCACCTTTCCAAAACCCGAAAATCCTAAAACCCGAGATTAATATTTCTAACTCGAGAACCCTTAGGTAATATTATTACGTGAAAATTAATTATATGCATTACGTGAATTCAATTATGTTACTTACGTGAATAATTATATGCGTTATTATATGTGTGATTTATATTTTCGTAAATTGAAATTCTAGGAATTTCATGAATTACGTGATTTATGTGAATAATTGCGTATTTTATCTAGTTGATAAATCACTTAGTAAGTTATGTGGAATATATATATATATACATATATATGCCTATATATATACGTACATACATGCATGCATACGTATACATATATATATGTTAATACTTGCATTATACATCTAAATATACACATATATATATATATATAAATATATATATATATATGTCCGAATTGTGTGTATGTGTGTATTCGGATTATGTGTGTGTGTGGTATTTATGCAAGTTGTGTTTATTTTTAATAAATTAATTAGTGAATAATTGTGCATGTTATTACACTTGGCAACCCCTAATCATTTTGCCTAAGCCTACACTCAACACTCCATTTGAAAGATGAAGAGACACCCTTCATCTTTCTTCTTCCAACACATTGCCACATTACTTGTCTCTCTCCCCTCTCTCCACCGAAGCCATCATCACCATCATCGGCTCTCCTCTCTCCACCTCACTTCATAATTTCTAAAGAATTCCCAATATAACCATGAGAGTTCCCTATTTAACTCTTGCCTTGGACTACTCCAAGAACACCGTGAAAACCACCTGCCTTCTCACGGGAGACCACAACTCCTCCCTCCTTGAAGCTCACACCATCTCCTTCACAATCAAGGTGGCTTGGCTAGACTTTGGTGCTTGAAAGTTTTTCTTCCTTTTGGCCATTTTTCTTCTTCGATCTTAAGGTAAGAAAATTCGATTTCTTGCTGCAATTAAGGGACATGAATAGTATGAAACTGATTTTCATAAAATTTTAAAAGATTGGGAAAGATTTCGAAAATTTGTGGCTTTTTGAAGAAAAATGGAAAAATGAGTGTTCTTGTTAAATTCTTGTTCTTGCATGCATAATCTATGTTAGTAGTGGTTAGATACAGCATTTATTGGCCAAAAGCCTTGAGAATTTCAGATTTCGAAAAGGGGTTTTCAAGAAAATGAGATTTTTAACTTTTTGTGGTTGCATGTGTAGATCTTCGAAAGTTTGGGCCAAATCTGTAATTTTTGTAAAGTTTGTCCGAAAAAGGTTTTCAAAACTGATTTCTAGCATTTATTGAACAAGATTTTCGGATTTAAAGAATTTTTGTAAGAAAAAGTTGATTTTGAAGTTTTAATAGACTTGCATGTGTAGATCTAGAAATTTTGGGGCAAATTATGTAATTTCCGAAATTTCTGCATAAAGTGACTTTTCAACTTCATTTTTCTGCATCTAGTAAAGTGGAATTTCAGATTTGTTAGGGGTTTCCATGAAAAAGTTGATTTTGAACTTCTAGTGTGGTTGCATGTGTATATTTCGAAACTTTTGGGTCAAAACTGCAATTTCTGAAAATTCTCTCATTCTTAAAGTTTGGATCTATTTTACAGCAAGTATTAATTAGGAAAAAGTTTTATTTAACAAGTTTTTAAATCAATTAGAGTTATGTTAGAGTTTTGGATTTTTAAATTGAAAAAGGGATTTTCCTAGTTTTTATTTCAATAAATTCGAAACTTTGTAAAATTTTAAATTTATTGCAGAATCTGGAATTTGAGTCATTTAGGAGTTCTAGGATTTAATTTGGGGATTTTTGAAATTAGTTTGCTATTATTTCGAAATTTGGTAAATTGCATGTCTCTTCCATATGTTTTGTGCCTTAAGTGTTCATGTTTTGATTTAATGGTTATGAATGATGAGTTTTGGTATTTGTGGTACTTTAATTTCTGTTGGATGTGTTTAATGGCTGTGGAAAATTGATTGAAATGGATTATTACCTAGATGTGGTAATAAGTCCATTAAATGAAGGTAAGAAGGTGTTTGTTCTTGAGCTTGCTTTGATGAGTAATTAGTGATGTTTAATGTGTTGATTGTGCATGTGTGCTGAAATTGTGTGAATGTGTGGGTGCTGATTGTGCATGGTGTGGGTGTGCCGTGTGTGGTTGTGTGTGAAATTGGGATTTTTGCTCAAATCATAAATATGTGGTAAATTGTGGTATTTGTGTGATTTGTGACACTTGATTGACATTTGTGATGTTATGTGTGGGTCATAAGCATAATTTCGAAAAGTTGCATAAAAATGATTTTATTTGAAAGGTTAATGGAATATCGGGTAATAAACACCTCGGATATAGTGGGCCGGTATCCAACTAGGATGATGTGGTAGTGGTTTGATTCCACTTAGTGAAAACGGGCTCGTAACAGGTTTATTGCTCGGTACAGAAATTAATCTTTCACGGATCCGATAAACCGAAACATGTGTTTTCATGATTTTCACAAAAAAAGGGCATTTTAGTCATTTTTGCATAATTACGTGATCTTGTGAAATGAAGTGCTTTCGTGAAATATGTGATTTGACCGATTGTCTTGTGTTGTGGTGCGAAACGTGGGTAAGAACGGGTATACGCTATTATATATATTATATATATAACGTATTTCTAAAGTTTGATAATACTCGGATTTCTTACTGAGCTTTATAGCTCATATAGATGTCTTTTAATTGCAGGTAGTAGTAATCCTCAACCGGGATGGATCGAGTAGTGGATCGAGGTCTTGCCCGGGATTTTGGAAGACGTACGAGGACCTATGAACGAATGCTAGGCTTTTGGTTATTTTCTTTTGGTGGTGTAACCCTAAAACCGTAACATTTCCCTTTCGTACTTTTGAACTCGTTTTTCATTATGAATCGTACTTATTTCCTATCTTAATATATTAAGTTTCGTAAATTGCTATTTTCATGCCTTCGTTAGGAAACTTCGAATTATTCACCAAAATAACCTTTTCGAACTCTGATTTATTCTCGAACCGAAAAGAATGTTTAGTGAGAATGTAGCACTCGAATAAGAAACCTCCTTTCGAAACTTCTTTCCAAACCAAAATTTATATTCGGCTAAAGCAATTCAATAAAGTTTTCGAAAATGCAAAGCCTTCAATACCCAAGAGAACAAAGTTTCGATAATTGCATTTTCACCCCATCCCAACGTTTCAAAAATTATAAAGAGATCCTTTGCTTCCGCTAGTTTTATAGATATTCCGATAAACCGGTTCGATTTATAGCCCGACTAGAAGGGGGGTGCTACACTACCGAAGATGTTGAGGGATCCTCTCTTCTAATTTGATTTTATTTTCCTAATTGCAACTCTTTTCTTACTCTTTGATCATTTTTGCTTCATGGACACCTAATTATCAATTTGTCCTTATAGAATACTAAATCCACCAATTAAAACAGAAATATAAATTAGTCCATAAAAAAATCCACGTCAACGTAAACGTTGAGTGTTATTGTACACTCCACTGTATCTTTTGTATCCGGTGTTTTTGTTGTTGTTAGGTTATGCGTATTAAAGTCCTAGTGTTGTATTTCGTGTTTTTATGAACGTTGTTGCGAATGCACTTTTGCGCATGTTTTTTTACATGTAGGTTTGTGCATGTCCATTTGAGCGAGTGTGTTTGTGCATGTTTGTTGATTTGTATTAATGTCCTAGGATTGTAGTTAGTGTTTTCATGATCCTTTTTGCTAATGCATTTTTGCGTGAGTACTTTTGCGCATGATTTTGTAGTTTTACTTATGTGCGTATATTTTGAAGCCAGTGTTTTGGGGCACGTTTCTTGATGCGCATTCGTGTCCTCGAACTGTAGCGGGTATTTTCATGATCGCTTTTGGAATCAAATTTTGACCATGTTCGAGTCCGAATTTGGAAATTTGAAATTAGACAGGAATTGTAGCCAGCTGAAATAGCTTTCTAATGCAGCCGGAACCTGTTGATTTGGAGTTCGGATGAGAAAGTTATGCTCGACTTCGTGGACACTACCGAAGATGTTGAGGGTTCCTCTATTCTAATTTGATTTCTTTTCCTAATTGCAACTCTTTTCTTACTCTTTGATCATTTGTGCTTCAGGGACACCTAATTATCAATTTGTCCCTATAGAATACTAAATCCACCAATTAAAAAAGAAATATAAATTAATCCATAAAGAAATCCACGTAAACGTAAACGTTGAGTGTTATTCTACACTCCACTGTATCTTTTGTATCCGGTGTTTTTGATGTTGTTAGGTTATGCGTATTAAAGTCCTAATGTTGTATTTCTTGTGTTTATGAACGTTGTTATGAATGCACTTTTGCGCATGTTTTTTTACATGTACGTTTGTGCATGTCCATTTGAGCGAGAGTGTTTCTGCATGTTTGTTGATTTGTATTAATGTCCTAGGATTGTAGTTTGTGTTTTCATGATCCTTTTTGCGAATGCACTTTTGCGTGAGTGGTTTTGTGCATGATTTTGTACTTTTACTTATGTGCGTATCTTTTGTAGCGAGTGTTTTGGTGCACGTTTCTTGATGCGCATTCATGTCCTCGAACTGTAGCGGGTATTTTCATGATCGCTTTTCGAATCCAATTTCGACCATGTTCGAGTCCGAATTTGGTAATTTGACATTACACAGGAATTGTAGCCAGCTGAAATAGCTTTCTAATGCTGCCGAAACCAGTTGATTTGGAGTCCGGATGAGAAAGTTATACTCGACTTCGTGGACACTACCGAAAATTTTGAGGGATCCTCTCTTCTAATTTGATTTTATTTTCCTAATTGCAACTCTTTTCTTACTCTATGATCTCTTTTGCTTCATGGACACCTAATTATCAATTTGTCCCTATAGAATACTAAATTCACCAATTAAAACAGAAATATAAATTAATCTATAAAAAAATCCACGTAATTGTAAACGTTGAGTGTTATTCTACCCTCCACTGTATCTTTTGTATTCGGTATTTTTGTTGTTGCTAAGTTATGCTTATTAAAGTCCTAGTGTTGTATTTCGTGTTTTAAGAACGTTGTTGCGAATGCACTTTTGCGCATGTTTTTTTACATGTACGTTTGTGCATGTCCATTTGAGCGAGTGTGTTTGTGCATGTTTGTTGATTTGTATTAATGTCCTAGGATTGTAGTTTGTGTTTTCATGATCCTTTTTGCGAATGCACATTTGCGTGAGTACTTTTGTGCATGATTTTGTACTTTTACTTATGTGCGTATCTTTTGTAGCGAGTTTTTTGGTGCACGTTTCTTGATGCGCATTCGTGTCCTCGAACTGTAGCGGTTATTTTGATGATCGCTTTTGGAATCCAATTTTTACCTTGTTCGAGTCTGAATTTGGAAATTTGACATTAGACAGGAATTGTTGCCAGCTGAAATAGCTTTCTAATGCTGCCGGAACCAGTTGATTTGGAGTCCGGATGAGAAAGTTATACTCGACTTCGTGGACACTACCGAAAATTTTGAGGGATCCTCTCTTCTAATTTGATTTTATTTTCCTAATTGCAACTCTTTTCTTACTCTATGATCTCTTTTGCTTCATGGACACCTAATTATCAATTTGTCCCTATAGAATACTAAATTCACCAATTAAAACAGAAATATAAATTAATCTATAAAAAAATCCACGTAATTGTAAACGTTGAGTGTTATTCTACCCTCCACTGTATCTTTTGTATTCGGTATTTTTGTTGTTGCTAAGTTATGCTTATTAAAGTCCTAGTGTTGTATTTCGTGTTTTAAGAACGTTGTTGCGAATGCACTTTTGCGCATGTTTTTTTACATGTACGTTTGTGCATGTCCATTTGAGCGAGTGTGTTTGTGCATGTTTGTTGATTTGTATTAATGTCCTAGGATTGTAGTTTGTGTTTTCATGATCCTTTTTGCGAATGCACATTTGTGTGAGTACTTTTGTGCATGATTTTGTACTTTTACTTATGTGCGTATCTTTTGTAGCGAGTGTTTTGGTGCACGTTTCTTGATGCGCATTCATGTCCTCGAACTGTAGCGGGTATTTTCATGATCGCTTTTGGAATCCAATTTTGACCATGTTCGAGTCCGAATTTGGTAATTTGACATTACACAAGAATTGTAGCCAGCTGAAATAGCTTTTTATTGCCGCCGGAAGCAGTTGATTTGGAGTCCGGATGAGAAAGTTATGCTCGACTTCGTGGACACTACCGAAGATGTTGAGGGATCCTCTCTTCTAATTTGATTTTATTTTCCTAATTGCAACTCTTTTCTTACTCTTTGATCATTTTTGCTTCAGGGACACCTAATTATCAGTTTGTCCTTAAAGAATACTAAATCCACCAATTAAAACAGAAATATAAATTAATCCATAAAAAAATCCACGTCAACGTAAACGTTGAGTGTTATTCTACACTCCACTGTATCTTTTGTATCCGGTGTTTTTGTTGTTGTTAGGTTATGCGTATTAAAGTCCTAGTGTTGTATTTCGTGTTTTTATGAACGTTGTTGCGAATGCACTTTTGCGCATGTTTTTTTACATGTACGTTTGTGCATGTCCATTTGAGCGAGTGTGTTTGTGCATGTTTGTTGATTTGTATTAATGTCCTAGGATTGTAGTTTGTGTTTTCATGATCCTTTTTGCGAATGCACTTTTGCGTGTGTACTTTTGTGCATGATTTTGTACTTTTACTTATGTGCGTATATTTTGTAGAGAGTCTTTTGGTGCACGTTTCTTGATGCGCATTCGTGTCCTCGAACTGTAGCGGGTATTTTCATGATCGCTTTTCGAATCCAATTTTGACCATGTTCGAGTCCGAATTTGGAAATTTGAAATTAGACAGGAATTGTAGCCAGCTGAAATAGCTTTCTAATGCAGCTGGAACCTGGTGATTTGGAGTCCGGATGAGAAAGTTATGCTCGACTTCGTGGACACTACCGAAGATGTTGAGGGTTCCTGTATTCTAATTTGATTTTCTTTTCCTAATTGCAACTCGTTTCTTACTCTTTGATCATTATTGCTTCAGGGACACCTAATTATCAATTTGTACCTATAGAATACTAAATCCACCAATTAAAAAATAAATATAAATTAATCCATAAAAAAATCCACGTAAACGTAAACCTTGAGTGTTATTCTACACTCCACTGTATCTTTTGTATCCGGTGTTTTTGCTGTTGTTAAGTTATGCGTATTAAAGTCCTAATGTTGTATTTCGTGTGTTTATGAACGTTGTTATGAATGCACTTTTGCGCATGTATTTTTACATGTACGTTTGTGCATGTCCATTTGAGCGAGTGTGTTTGTGCATGTTTGTTGATTTGTATTAATGTCCTAGGATTGTAATTTGTGTTTTCATGATCTTTTTGCTAATGCACTTTTGCGTGAGTACTTTTGCGCATGATTTTGTAGTTTTACTTACGTGCGTATATTTTGTAGAGAGTGTTTTGGTGCACGTTTCTTGATGCGCATTCGTGTCCTCGAACTGTAGCGGGTATTTTCATGATCGCTTTTGGAATCAAATTTTGACCATGTTCGAGTCCGAATTTGGAAATTTGACATTAGACAGGAATTGTAGCCAGCTCAAATAGCTTTCTAATGCCGCCCGAACCTGTTGATTTGGAGTCCGGATGAGAAAGTTATGCTCGACTTCGTGGACACTACCGAAGATGTTGAGGGATCCTCTCTTCTAATTTGATTTTATTTTCCTAATTGCAACTCTTTTCTTACTCTTTGATCATTTTTGCTTCATCGACACCTAATTATCAATTTGTCCTTATAGAATACTAAATCCACCAATTAAAACAGAAATATAAATTAATCCATAAAAAAATCTACGTAAATGTAAACGTTGAGTGTTATTCTACACTCCACTGTATCTTTTGTATCCGGTGTTTTTGTTGTTGTTAGGTTATGCCTATTAAAGTCCTAGTGTTGTATTTTGTGTTTTTATGAACGTTGTTGCGAATGCACTTTTGCGCATGTTTTTTTACTTGTACGTTTGTGCATGTCCATTTGAGCGAGTGTGTTTGTGCATGTTTGTTGATTTGTATTAATGTCCTAGGATTGTAGTTTGTGTTTTCATGATCCTTTTTGCCAATGCACTTTTGCGTGAGTACTTTTGCGCATGATTTTGTACTTTTACTTATGTGCGTATATTTTGTAGAGAGTCTTTTGGTGCACGTTTCTTGATGCGCATTCTTGTCCTCGAACTGTAGCGGGTATTTTCATGATCGCTTTTGGAATCAAATTTTGACCATGTTCGAGTCCGAATTTGGAAATTTGACATTAGACAGCAATTGTAGCCAGCTCAAATAGCTTTCTGATGCCGCCAGAACCAGTTGATTTGGAGTCCGGATGAGAAAGTTATGCTCGACTTCGTGGACACTACCCAAGATGTTGAGGGATCCTCTCGTCTAATTTGATTTTATTTTCCTAATTTCAACTCTTTTCTTACTCTTTGATCATTTTTGCTTCATGGACACCTAATTATCAATTTGTCCCTATAGAATACTAAATCCACCAATTAAAACAGAAATATAAATTAATCCATAAAAAAATCCACGTAAAAGTAAGCGTTGAGTGTTATTCTACACTCCACTGTATCTTTTGTATCCGGTGTTTTTGCTGTTTTTAGTGTTGGGGATCGTGCATGTATACGCAGCGGAATTTAAAAATTTTATATCGAACTAGTTTCGATTACATGCATAAACTAATCACATAGTCAACGTACCTTAACGCTTCCGCCATACATATGGTAATTATCGATCTAATTGAAAAATACATAAAACCGAAAATCACGAAACATGCTTATTCATCATTCAATGAAATCGAAACACGTTATCACATATTACTCACAATCATAAATTATAATTCATACAAAACATGCTCGAATTAATTTACGAAAGTTTCGATTCATTTACCTCTTGTAGCGTGCGATTTCGACGAATCGAAATCCTAGAACGAGTCACGTACAAGCTGCTATATACCACTCCTAGGGGCTGCAGGAACACCACCAAACGGCAGCTGGTCCGAAAGTGAGGCGACGGCGGCGCGTGTGTGTCAGCGGCGGCGGCGCGTGGGCGGTGCAGCGGCGCGTGCGGCGGTGCAGCGGCGGCGTGGCAATTCCGTCGGGGCAGCAGCTCCTCTCCAATTAGGTTTCACCTCGAATAAACGGATCTCCCCCTACTGTAGCACTAGATACAAAGGGGTTAGATAACAAAGGGAATACGATAAAGAAAGGAGAGGAAAAACCGGCGGATTCCGGCGGTGATCGGCGCCGGAGTGGCGGGGCAGCAGCGGCCGAGAGGCTGGACGGCTAGGGCTGGACGACTAGGGTTTTGGTGTGTAAAAATCTGATCTCAAACTCTTGTTTGAGGTCTATTTATACTTAGGGTTTTCAACCCTAGCGGGCTTAAGTCATTGGGCTTGACCCACTGATGCATTAAGCCCATTCCCTCGTCGGCCTCGTTTCTAATAAACGATCGTCCACAAAATTATAACAAAATTATATTTGTGACGAGCTCAAAGTCCTCGTCGATACGAGTGCCTCTTCGAAAATTTCCAATTTCCAAAATTGGAAACTTCCACTTCAGTGGACCTGCTAAATTGGGAAACTTCTCAATTTAGAAAGTTCACTAATTTCCGCATATCTCTTTCTCTACGTTTATTCCGACTCGTAATCCACAATCACGAATCTTGGACTCAATCATATTGACCTCCAACTTTGCAAAGATTAACATATTAATCTATGCTCATTGTTATCAAGGATCCATGTTACACGAGAAGTGTGACCCTCAATGGTTCAGGTGTATGCTAGCCGTGGGCTCACAACTCTTTGTGATTCGAACAACATATTGTTCTTATACGAACTCCTCCCAAGAGTCCCGATTAGAGTAAAACTCATTTTACCTAATCCCGATCAAATCGGTGCCCAACGAATCAAGATTGGCGTCTAGCAACTACGCATCATGATTCCCTAGATACAAATGAAGTGCCTGCAAGAACCTTATGATATAGTTAGCGTACAGTACGATCCCTTCGTAGCACATGTCCCGATTGAACTAGAGGCATTGGTTCACCGAGACCTCTTATAAAGTTCAATAACCGTGCGAACGTTCTAGGTATTATAAATCCGTTCGTGTGCGACTTAGGGAAACACATTTCCCTAATCACCCCACTATCAACTCTGGCCAGAGATTCCATGGATTATAAACCGTCAGAACACACAGGACATCCATGACTACTCAAGCGCTCGAATCCCCTACTACAATGAACAAACTTCACACTAGATTTCGGATTGCACGAACGTTGGCCCTTGGAGCGGTCCGCGGTGGGACTCAGGGACAGGTCACGATACAATCGGTCCTCTAGTGAAGTCACGGTGATGTCTGGGTCTTAAGGACTAATGGTGTACAACTATATCTTAGAAACCTATTACTCGATGAATGAGAACCACTTATAGATTTCTAGGGCGAGGGAGTTCAGAGAACTCATCTAGTATGAGCACCCACTCAAGTATGCCGATGTCACAACACCGATGACTGATGAGACGCAGTACACATACACTAAGTGCTAGTCTCAAAAGGGAAAGGCCGGTATCCTCATTATTGGCGTAACCCATCGACTAGGAACAAGGTTTAACAGTTACATTACATTGCTGAGTTATCTCACGATTCTACTAGATCAACTCACAGTAATAGAGTAACTCGTTAGGACTATATCTATGCTGCTTGCATGGGATAACAGATATAGAATGCCAAATAAGATATTTTATTATTACGAACGAAAAACGATTGTTTTATTACAAGGAAAAGAGAAAGACCACACCCACAAGTTGGCTTGTTGGTCACCTACTCTAACAATCTCCCACTTGACCTAAAGCCAACTACTCATAAATCTAAGTCCCATCGACTCTCGATGTTTCTCGTGGACTGATCCTGACAATGGCTTGGTGAAGGGATCTGCAATATTGTCCTCCGAGGTGACTCTGTCTAGCTTGACTTCACCTCTCTCTATGATCTCTCGGATCACATGGTATTTTCTCAACACGTGCTTCGACTTCTGATGAGCTCTTGGTTCCTTAGCTTGCGCTACGGCTCCGTTGTTATCGCAGTACAGCCGTACTGGATCGCTAGCGTTCGGAAATACACCCAACTCTTGGATGAATTTCCTAATCCATGACCCTTCCTTTGAAGCATCTGATGCTGCAATATATTCAGCCTCGGTGGTGGAATCAACCGTCGTGCCTTGTTTGGAACTCTTCCAACACACGGCACCTCCGTTGACTTTGAATATATACCCCGAGTTTGACTTTGAGTCATCCACGTCCGATTGAAAACTAGAATCCGTAAAGCCTTCTAATTTCAACTCGGTATCCCCATAGACAAAAAACAAATCTCGAGTTCTTCGCAAGTACTTGAGAATGTCCTTCACAGCCTTCCAATGGGCTGGGCCGGGGTCGGACTGATATCTGCTTGTGACGCTCACAGCATACGCAATATCAGGTCGTGTACACAGCATGCCATACATTATGCTTCCTATAGCGGATGCATAAGGTGTCCTTTTCATCTCCTCGATTTCCATTTGCGTTTGAGGACGCATGGATTTCGAGAGACGAACTCCATGGGACATTGGCAAGAATCCCTTCTTGGATTCTTCCATGCTAAACCGTTTAAGAACGGTGTCTATGTACATGGATTGGGACAAGCCAAGCAATCTCCTCGATCTATCTCTATAGATCCGTATTCCCAATACGTAGGATGCTTCTCCCAAATCCTTCATCGAGAAACGTGTGGATAACCATACTTTAGTCGACTGCAACATCCCTACATCATTCCCAATGAGTAGTATGTCATCAACATAAAGTACAAGAAAAGTCACTGCACTCCCACTAACCTTCTTGTAGACACAAGGTTCCTCCGGGTTTTTCACAAATTCAAACTCTTTGATAGTTGTGTCGAACCTTTTGTTCCAACTACGGGATGCTTGTTTCAATCCATAAATGGATCGCTGGAGTTTGCAAACCTTTTGCTCATCTCCAGAAGATATGAAGCCTTCCGGCTGCGCCATGTAAATTTCTTCCTCAATGTCCCCATTAAGGAAAGCGGTCTTCACATCCATTTGCCATATCTCGTAGTCATACCACGCAGAAATGGCCAGCAAAATCCTAATGGACTTAAGCATAGCAACTGGAGAGAAGGTTTCCTCATAGTCAACTCCTTGCTTTTGAGTACAACCCTTCGCTACCAATCTAGCCTTGTAGGTCGATACCTTTCCAACTACTCCGATTTTCTTCTTATAGATCCACTTGCAGCCTATGGGAACAATTCCCTCGGGTGGATCTACCAAGGTCCATACCTTGTTGGAGTACATAGAGTCCATTTCGGATTTCATGGCATTTAGCCAATGTCCCTTGTCTGTATCCGATACAGCTTCGTTGAAAGTTCTAGGATCACATCCTTGGTCAACTTCATCAACGAGGAATAACCTATCGGGCGCTCTCCGAACTCTTTCGGATCTACGCAGCGACGGTTCAGGAGGTATGTTAGTGGTTTGTTGAATTGGTTCATTATCTGATTGTTGTGCTTGAACTTCAGATTGTGGTTCTCGAACTTCTTCGAGATCAACTACACTGCCCTTTCAATCCGATAGAAATTCCTTCTCAAGGAACACGGCATTTCTCGAGACGAACACCTTAGCCTCGGAAACATAGTAGAATTCGTATCCCATGGAATCCTCGGGATACCCCACAAAATAGCATAGGTCGGATTTTCTATCCAACTTATCTCCCACTAGCCGCTTCACGTAAGCGGGACAACCCCATATCCTAATATGTTTAAACGTGGGTTTCTTGGAGTTCCAAAGTTCATAAGGTGTGGAGTTAACTGCTTTGGTATTAACCCTATCCAGCAAATACACGGCTGTTAGGAGTGCATGACCCCACAGGTATGCCGGTAGCTCGGTGAACCCCATCATAGATCGAACCATGTCTAACAGTGTTCGATTCCGACGTTCGGAAACTCCATTAAGTTGAGGAGTTCCAGGAGGAGTCCATTGAGACAAAATCCCATTCTCTTTAAGATAATCTATAAACTCAGTACTTAAGTATTCGCCACCATGATCGGATCGTAGTTTCTTAATACATCTACCGAGTTGGTTTTCTACTTGGTGTCTAAAATCTTTGAACCTTTCAAAAGTTTCAGACTTATACTTCATTAAGTACACGAAACCATACCTAGAATAATCATCAGTAAAGGTAACGAAGTAGTTAAAACCACCCCTAGCACTAACGCTTAGTGGACCACACACGTCTGAATGGATCAAATCCAAAAGACCCTCGGCCCGTTCCATCCTCCCTTTGAAGGGAGTCTTCGTCATTTTTCCTTTAAGGCAGGATACACAAGTTTGAAGTGATTTCACGTCCTCCAAGGAGAACATTCCTTCACTAACAAACTTGTTCATCCTTCTCAAGGAAATGTGACCTAGTCGAGCGTGCCAAAGTTGTGCGGGGTTAAGACTTATATCTTTTCGTTTTGCTGATATAACGTTAATAGGTATTTCATTTGGATTCAGTTCATATAAGTTGTTTATAAGTTGTCCCTTACAAATCATATTTTGTTCCTTTTGTATAATGCAAATCGAATTTCCAAAAACAAAAGTAAAACCTTCATTATCCAAAACAGGAATAGAAATAAGGTTTCGAATAAGTGACGGAACAAATAAACAATTGTTCAAAACAATGGAAAAACTAGAATCCAAAACAGAAAGATAAATTGTCCCAATGGCTTCAGCAGCAACCCTTGCTCCGTTGCCCATTCTTAGGTAGGTCTCACCCACATTAAGCTTCCTACTTCTTGTCATGAGCTGCAAATCATTACAAAGATGTGAGCCACAACCAGTATCCAATACCCAAGCAGAAGATTTAACGGACAAGTTAACTTCAACTAAATACGTACCCTTTTCAGAACGTTTCTGATCGAGGTAAGCCTTGCAGTTGCGTCTCCTCTACTTGGAGCACAAGTTTCAGATTGCGAAACCAATCCAAATAGTTTGGACCGGTGAGTTTGTTTTGGTCGAGGATAGAGGAAAGGGGATGTTTGGACATTGTTGATGAGAAAATTTTAAGAAGACGATAATTAGAGTTTAGTTCGTAATAATCGTTACAATTAAAATTTTGGACTTTTATGTTTTAACTGTTCTCCCACTAATTTTATCGAATTCCACCACCCTCTAGCAGACAATCGAGAAAACTTATTTTTCTTTAATGGGCTTTAGGTCCAATAGCGCTAATGTAACCCGTAGTTAATCTATCTCGATTACATAAGCCTAAAGGTAGAGTACTATCAATCACATCACTATGTGACCCTAAAGATCGATTTACCTCACACTTGATAATGACCTAAGTTAATCTAGCGAATATCAAAATCTTCGTGTGTCAAGTCTAGCCTACCAATATGAGATGTCATAGATCCAACTATATCAAACTAATGCAATCCCTAGTTATTCTAGCCGACCACATTAATCCAACATAATTTTATCTATGACCGTATCTCCATCTAATGTCAATTAAATTACAGCTTATCCCACAATAGCACTCCCCGCTAACACGGCTTACTGCACTATTATGAGAGGCTACACATAATTTAATTGTTGGTAGAAGGAAAGAAAAATTCAACAATTTGGTTTTTCTTTATAGCTTGATAATTATTCTTAATTAAGAATGAGGGATTTTATTTATTAAATCTTATTAGCTCATCGGAAGTTTTAGGTTATGATCGTTTGTGATTCCTACAACTATGTTCTCTAGGTATGTGGAAACGCATATTGATCCTAAGAGAGACATACGATCATCATCGTACTTAACCACAATTATTCATCTCATGAATTAATTACTTAATACGATTAATTGCAAATATAATTAACGGACTCCCTTCATTCATAAATCAATCAAATAAGAATGAAGTCCATTAATTATTTGCCATATAATTTGTGTTCCATTAATTAAACTAATTTAACGATTAAATTAAATAATTAATCCAACACCATTCTTTGAATTCAAATGAAATTAATGGATCAATTATCTAATTTGGGTTTAATTGATAAATAATTTCAAAAATTAAAAATCAATTAATTTTTAATATTAATATCAGAAAATCAAACCGGACCGGTCGGACCGGTCTGACCGGACCGGTTCGGTCAGCTGAAAAACAGCAGCAAAAATCGAATTTTTTCAAAATTAACAATTTTAATATTTTCTGAAATATTCAAAATATTTAATTAATATTAAAACACCCAATTAGATAACACCAATAATTCAACAAATCAACAAATCGAAGCATGCTTTCGAAAACGATAAACACGTTGACAAATAAACGATTAACCCGTGGCTCTGATACCACTGTTGGGGATCGTGCATGTATACGCAGCGGAATTTAAAAAATTTATATCGAACTAGTTTCGATTACATGCATAAACTAATCACATAGTCAACGTACCTTAACGCTTCCGCCATACATATGGTAATTATCGATTTAATTGAAAAATACATAAAACCGAAAATCACGAAACATGCTTATTCATCATTCAATGAAATCGAAACACGTTATCACATATTACTCACAATCATAAATTATAATTCATACAAAACATGCTCAAATTAATTTACGAAAGTTTCGATTCATTTACCTCTTGTAGCGTGCGATTTCGACGAATCGAAATCCTAGAACGAGTCACGTACAAGCTGCTATATACCACTCCTAGGGGCTGCAGGAACACCACCAAACGGCAGCTGGTCCGAAAGTGAGGCGACGGCGGCGCGTGTGTGTCAGCGGCGGCGGCGCGTGGGCGGTGCAGCGGCGCGTGCGGCGGTGCAGCGGCGGCGTGGCAATTCCGTCGGGGCAGCAGCTCCTCTCCAATTAGGTTTCACCTCGAATAAACGGATCTCCCCCTACTGTAGCACTAGATACAAAGGGGTTAGATAACAAAGGGAATACGATAAAGAAAGGAGAGGAAAAACTGGCGGATTCCGGCGGTGATCGGCGCCGGAGCGGCGGGGCAGCAGCGGCCGAGAGGCTGGACGGCTAGGGCTGGACGGCTAGGGTTTTGGTGTGTAAAAATCTGATCTCAAACTCTTGTTTGAGGTCTATTTATACTTAGGGTTTTCAACCCTAGCGGGCTTAAGTCATTGGGCTTGACCCACTGATGCATTAAGCCCATTCCCTCGTCGGCCTCGTTTCTAATAAACGATCGTCCACAAAATTATAACAAAATTATATTTGTGACGAGCTCAAAGTCCTCGTCGATACGAGTGCCTCTTCGAAAATTTCCAATTTCCAAAATTGGAAACTTCCACTTCAGTGGACCTGCTAAATTGGGAAACTTCTCAATTTAGAAAGTTCACTAATTTCCGCATATCTCTTTCTCTACGTTTATTCTGACTTGTAATCCACAATCACGAATCTTGGACTCAATCATATTGACCTCCAACTTTGCAAAGATTAACATATTAATCTATGCTCATTGTTATCAAGGATCCATGTTACACGAGAAGTGTGACCCTCAATGGATCAGGTGTATGCTAGCCGTGGGCTCACAACTCTTTGTGATTCGAACAACATATTGTTCTTATACGAACTCCTCCCAAGAGTCCCGATTAGAGTAAAACTCATTTTACCTAATCCCGATCAAATCGGTGCCCAACGAATCAAGATTGGCGTCTAGCAACTACGCATCATGATTCCCTAGATACAAATGAAGTGCCTGCAAGAACCTTATGATATAGTTAGCGTACAGTACGATCCCTTCGTAGCACATGTCCCGATTGAACTAGAGGCATTGGTTCACTGAGACCTCTTATAAAGTTCAATAACCGTGCGAACGTTCTAGGTATTATAAATCCGTTCGTGTGCGACTTAGGGAAACACATTTCCCTAATCACCCCACTATCAACTCTGGCCAGAGATTCCATGGATTATAAACCGTCAGAACACACAGGACATCCATGACTACTCAAGCGCTCGAATCCCCTACTACAATGAACAAACTTCACACTAGATTTCGGATTGCACGAACGTTGGCCCTTGGAGCGGTCCGCGGTGGGACTCAGGGACAGGTCACGATACAATCGGTCCTCTAGTGAAGTCACGGTGATGTCTGGGTCTTAAGGACTAATGGTGTACAACTATATCTTAGAAACCTATTACTCGATGAATGAGAACCACTTATAGATTTCTAGGGCGAGGGAGTTCAGTGAACTCATCTAGTATGAGCACCCACTCAAGTATGCCGATGTCACAACACCGATGACTGATGAGACGCAGTACACATACACTAAGTGCTAGTCTCAAAAGGGAAAGGCCGGTATCCTCATTATTGGCGTAACCCATCGACTAGGAACAAGGTTTAACAGTTACATTACATTGCTGAGTTATCTCACGATTCTACTAGATCAACTCACAGTAATAGAGTAACTCGTTAGGACTATATCTATACTGCTTGCATGGGATAACAGATATAGAATGCCAAATAAGATATTTTATTATTACGAACGAAAAACGATTGTTTTATTACAAGGAAAAGAGAAAGACCACACCCACAAGTTGGCTTGTTGGTCACCTACTCTAACATTTAGGTTATGCGTATTAAAGTCCTGGTGTTGTATTTCGTGTTTTTATGAACGTTGTTGCGAATGCACTTTTGCGCATGTTTGTTTACATGTACGTTTGTGCATGTCCATTTGAGCGAGTGTGTTTGTGCATGTTTGTTGATTTGTATTAATGTCCTAAGATTGTAGTTTGTGTTTTCATGATCCTTTTTGCGAATGCACTTTTGCGTGAGTACTTTTTTGCATGATTTTGTACTTTTACTTCTATGCATATCTTTTCTAGCGAGTGTTTTGATGCACGTTTCTTGATGCACATTCGTGTCCTCGAACTGTAGCGGGTATTTTCATGATCGCTTTTTGAATCCAATTTTGACCATGTTCGAGTCCGATTTTGGAAATTTGACATTACACAGGAATTGTAGACAGCTGAAATAGCTTTCTAATGCCGCCGGAACCAGTTGATTTGAAGTCCGGATGAGAAAGTTATGCTCGACTTCGTGGACACTACTGAAGATGTTGAGGGATCCTCTCTTCTAATTTGATTTTATTTTCCTAATTGCAACTCTTTTCTTAGTCTTTGATCATTTTTGCTCCATGGACACCTAATTATCAATTTGTACCTATAGAATACTAAATCCACCAATTAAAACAGAAATATAAATTAATCCATAAAAAAATCCACGTAAACGTAATTGTTGAGTGTTATTCTACACTCCACTGTATCTTTTGTATCCGGTGTTTTTGCTATTGTTAGGTTATGCGTATTAAAGTCCTAGTGTTGTATTTCGTGTTTTTATGAACGTTGTTGCGAATGCACTTTTGCGCATGTTTTTTTACATGTACGTTTGTGCATGTCCATTTGAGCGAGTGTGTTTGTGCATGTTTGTTGATTTGTATTAATGTCCTAGGATTGTAGTTTGTGTTTTCATGATCCTTTTTGCGAATGCACTTTTGCGTGAGTACTTTTGTGCATGATTTTGTACTTTTACTTATGTGCGTATGTTTTGTAGCGAGTGTTTTGATGCACGTTTCTTGATGCGCATTCGTGTCCTCGAACCGTAGCGGGTATTTTCATGATCGCTTTTGGAATCCAATTTTGACCATGTTCGAGTCCGAATTTGGAAATTTGAAATTAGACAGGAATTGTAGCCAGCTGAAATAGCTTTCTAATGCAGCCGGAACCTGTTGATTTGGAGTCTGGATCGGATGAGAAAGTTATGCTCGACTTCGTGGACACTACCGAAGATTTCGAGGGATCCTCTCTTCTAATTTGATTTTATTTTCCTAATTGCAACTCTTTTCTTACTCTTTGATCATTTTTGCTTCAGGGACACCTAATTATCAATTTGTCCTTATAGAATACTACTTCCACAAATTAAAACAGAAATATAAATTAATCCATTAAAAAATCCACGTAAATGTAAACGTTGAGTGTTATTCTACACTCCACTGTATCTTTTGTATCCGGTGTTTTTGATGTTGTTAGGTTATGCGTATTAAAGTCCTAATGTTGTATTTCTTGTGTTTATGAACGTTGTTATGAATGCACTTTTGCGCATGTTTTTTTACATGTACGTTTGTGCATGTCCATTTGAGCGAGAGTGTTTCTGCATGTTTGTTGATTTGTATTAATGTCCTAGGATTGTAGTTTGTGTTTTCATGATCCTTTTTGCGAATGCACTTTTGCGTGAGTGGTTTTGTGCATGATTTTGTACTTTTACTTATGTGCGTATCTTTTGTAGCGAGTGTTTTGGTGCACGTTTCTTGATGCGCATTCATGTCCTCGAACTGTAGCGGGTATTTTCATGATCGCTTTTCGAATCCAATTTCGACCATGTTCGAGTCCGAATTTGGTAATTTGACATTACACAGGAATTGTAGCCAGCTGAAATAGCTTTCTAATGCTGCCGAAACCAGTTGATTTGGAGTCCGGATGAGAAAGTTATACTCGACTTCGTGGACACTACCGAAAATTTTGAGGGATCCTCTCTTCTAATTTGATTTTATTTTCCTAATTGCAACTCTTTTCTTACTCTATGATCTTTTTTGCTTCATGGACACCTAATTATCAATTTGTCCCTATAGAATACTAAATCCACCAATTAAAACAGAAATATAAATTAATCTATAAAAAAATCCACGTAATTGTAAACGTTGAGTGTTATTCTACACTCCACTGTATCTTTTGTATTCGGTATTTTTGATGTTGCTAAGTTATGCTTATTAAAGTCCTAGTGTTGTATTTCGTGTTTTAAGAACGTTGTTGCGAATGCACTTTTGCGCATGTTTTTTTACATGTACGTTTGTGCATGTCCATTTGAGCGAGTGTGTTTGTGCATGTTTGTTGATTTGTATTAATGTCCTAGGATTGTAGTTTGTGTTTTCATGATCCTTTTTGCGAATGCACATTTGCGTGAGTACTTTTGTGCATGATTTTGTACTTTTACTTATGTGCGTATCTTTTGTAGCGAGTTTTTTGGTGCACGTTTCTTGATGCGCATTCGTGTCCTCGAACTGTAGCGGTTATTTTGATGATCGCTTTTGGAATCCAATTTTTACCTTGTTCGAGTCTGAATTTGGAAATTTGACATTAGACAGGAATTGTTGCCAGCTGAAATAGCTTTCTAATGCTGCCGGAACCAGTTGATTTGGAGTCCGGATGAGAAAGTTATACTCGACTTCGTGGACACTACCGAAAATTTTGAGGGATCCTCTCTTCTAATTTGATTTTATTTTCCTAATTGCAACTCTTTTCTTACTCTATGATCTCTTTTGCTTCATGGACACCTAATTATCAATTTGTCCCTATAGAATACTAAATCCACCAATTAAAACAGAAATATAAATTAATCTATAAAAAAATCCACGTAATTGTAAACGTTGAGTGTTATTCTACCCTCCACTGTATCTTTTGTATTCGGTATTTTTGTTGTTGCTAAGTTATGCTTATTAAAGTCCTAGTGTTGTATTTCGTGTTTTAAGAA